>JAJEJO010003081.1:149864-165947 GCA_020662805.1 Glaucomys volans | reverse complement strand
GTACATAAATGGAGTATAACTTCTCATTCGTCTGGTTGTACATGATGTAGAGTTACACAGGTCATATAATCATATATGCACATAGGGAAATAATATCTGATTCATTCTACTATCATTCCTACCCCCATGTCCCTCCCCTTCCTTCACTCTCCCCTGTTTAGTCCAAAATACCATTATCCTCCCCATCCCTTAATTGTGAATTAGCATCTGCATATCAGAGAAAACATTTGAGCTGGCTTCAATTCTACCATTCAGGTTATAATGAGAAGTAATCTCACAGTCTGAATTAAGCTCCCCTCATCTCTGCTACCTCTAGTTCAATACCATTAAATCAGCTCATTTGATTTTCTTCATAGTGTGGCTCATTGTCTGAAATTATCTTATTTATTTGTTTACTTGCTTAACCAATGTGCTTTTATACACTTTCATGTGCTACTCATTTTTCTTTCTTTCTTTTTTTTTTTTGGAACCAGGGATTGAACTCAGGGACACTTGGCCACTGAGCCACATCCCCAGCCCTATTTTGTATTTTATTTAGAGACAGGGTCTCACTGAGTTGCTTAGGGCCTCGCTAAGTTGCTGAGGCTGGCTTTGAACTCGCGATCCTCCTGACTCAGCCTCCCAAGTTGCTTGGATTACAGGCGTGCGCCACTGCGCCCGGCTGCTACTCCTTTATCTAGAATTCATTTCTCATTTTGCATTGCTAGCAAATTTTTTCATTCTTCATGATCCAGTTAAATATCTCCACTTATCCTGAATCCCTTGGGCATGTTCCACACCACTTTGTCCATTTAAAAAACTGTGTTAATGGAAACATAATAATTATACATTTTAGGGGGTACAATATATTTTGACATATGCATACATTGTGTGATGATCAAATCATGGCAATCAGCATATCTATCATCTCAAACATTAGTCATTTCTTTATGGTAAGAACATTTAAACCCTCTATTCTAGTTATTTCGAAATATACAATATATTAATGTTAACAATAATTAATCTACTGTGCAACAGAACACCAGAACTTATTCCTCCTATGTAACTGTGACTTTCTACCCATTGACCAACCTCTCCCTAGTCTCCTTTCTGCCTCTCCAGCCTCTGATAACTGCTATCCTACTGTCTATTTTTATAAGATTCACTTCTTTAGCTTCCACATATGAGTGAGATCATGCCGTGTTAAACTTTCGATGTCTGGCTTGTGTCACTTAACACAATATCTTCGAAGTTCATCCATGTTGTTACAAATGACAGGATTTCATAATTTTTATGGATGAATAGTATTTCATTGTGTATATATACACTACGATCCAACCACTGACGGATGTTTAGGTTGATTTTGTATCTTGGGTATTATAAACAGTGATGCAAGAAACATGAGTCTGCAGGTATATCTTTCACATTCTGATTTCATTTCCTTTGAATATATTCCCAGTTATGGGATTTCTGGATCATATGGACCGTTTAGGTCCCTTCATACTGTTTTTTATAATGGCTCCAACTAATTTATGATTCCGTCAACAGTGTGAAGGGTTACATTTTCCCCACCTCTTTGCCAGCACTTGTTATCTTTTTGATGATAGCGATTCTACCTGCGATGAGGCCATATCTCATTGTATTGTGTGTGTGTGTGTGTGTGTGTGTGGTGCTGGGGATTGAACCCAGGGCCTTGTGCTTGAAGGCAAACACTCTATCAGCTGAGCTATATCCCCAGCCTCTCATTGTATTTTTAATGTGAATTTCCATGATGATTATTGAACATTTTTTTCATACACTTCTTAGCTATTTGTATGTCTTCTTTAGAGAAATGTCTATTCAGATCTTTTGTTCATTTTTAAACCAAATTACATTTTTTTTTGTTATTAAGTTGTTTGAGTTCTTTATATCTTCTGAATTTTAGCCCTTTGTCAATGTATAATTTGCCAATATTTTCACTCATTCTGTCTCTCCACTCTTTTGATTGTTTCTTTCCTATGCAGAGGATTTTTAGTTTGAGCTAATCCCATTTGTCCATTTTTGCAAATTTCCTGTGCTTTGGGGGTATTAACTAAAAAAAACCTTATTAGATCAAGATTGTGAAAGATTCCCCCTGTTTTCTTCTAGTAGTTTCACAGTTTTGGGTCTTATATATAAGTCGTTAGTCCATTTTGAGTAAATTTTTGTGGATAGTTTTCTTCTTCTGCATGAAGATATACAATTTTCCTAGCACCAATTATTGAAGAAACTGTCCTATTTCCATTGTGTGCTCTTGGCACCTTTGTAAAATATAATTTGAGTTTAGATGAATATATTTATTTCCAGGCTCTCAACTCTGTCCAGTGGTCAAAGTATTTGTTTTTACGCTAGTACCATGCAGTTTGGTTACCATAGCTTTATATACATTATTGAAGGCAGGTAATGTGATAATGTGATGTGACCAGCTTTATTTTTTTAAAGCTTGCTACTTATCTATTCATTTATTTTCACATTCATTAAAAATTTTATGCTATCTTTGCTGACAGAATAGCATGACAATAAAAATATCTTTAGGGGCTGGGGATATAGCTCAGTTGGTAGAGTGTTTGCCTCTCAAGCACAAGGCCCTGGGTTCAATCTCCAGCACTGAAAAAAAAATCTTTAGCCAGGCGTGGTGGTGCACGCCTGTAATCCCAGCACTTGGGAGGCTGAGGCAGGAGGATCACGAGTTCAAAGCCAGCCTCAGCAACTTAGCAAGGCCCTAAGCAACTCAGTGAGACCCTGTCTCTAAATAAAATACAAAAGAGGGCTGGGGATGTGGCTCAGTGGTTGAGTTCCCCTGGGTTCAATCCCCAGTACCAAAAAAAAAAAAAAAAAACTTTAAAAGCACTAACATTTTGATTATTCTTTTTAATGACAATTAAACAAATGAAGCACATACAGAGATATACACAATACATTCAGATATTTCCCTTCCATGATATCTCACAATATGTAGTTCCTTTTATTTATTTATTTAATTTTGATTCATTGAAATTGTTATTACTACATAAAATGATATTTTGTACCTCTGAGTTTTCAGTAGTATTAGTGAAAGTAATTTTTTTTGTTTTTAGTTATACATGACAGTAGAGTCTATTTTGACATATTTATACAAACATGGAGTGTATCTTATTTTAATTAGGATCCCAGTCTTGGGATGTACACAATGTTGAAATTCACTGTGATGGATTCATATATGGACATAGGAAAGTTAGGTCAGATTCATTTCACTGTCTTTCCTATTCCCATCTCCCTCCCCTTGATTCCCCTTTGTCTAGTCCAGTGAACTTCTATTCTTCCCCATGCCCCTTTTGTTATGTGTTACTTTGTTCTTTATGCTCAAGATAGCCTTGACTATATGGGGTCTTTGGTAGTTTTATAGGAATTTTAGAATTTTTTTTTCTATTTTTGTGAATGTCATTGGGATTTTTGTAGAGATTGCAATGAATCTGTAAATCATTTAGCTAGTGTGGAGCTTTTAACAATATTAATCCTTCTAATACATGAATACAAGATGTGTTTCTGTTTAATTATTTCCTCTTCAGTTTCTTCCAACAATCTTTCATAGTTTTCCGTATAGAGATATTTCAACTTCTTGAATTTTTCCTAGGTAACTTGTTTCTTCAGCTATTATAAGCAGTATTGTTCATTTTTAGGTTGCTTACTATTAGTATATAGAAACACTATAGTTTTTCACGTTTTGTTTCTTCCTACTTTATTAAATTCATTTGTTAGTTCTAATAGTTTTTTTGTTGTTGTTGAGTCTTTAGGTTTTTCTACATATAAGATTATGTTATCTGCAAGGGGGGCAATTTGACTTCTTCTTTCCAATTTGGATGTCCTTTATTTTTTACTCTTGCCTAATTGCTCTGGCTAGAATTTCTTGTATTATGTTAAATAAGGGTGATTAAGGCGGCCCTCCTCTTCTTGTTCCTGATTTTCAAGGAAATGATTTCAGCTGTTTCCCATTCAGTATGATGTAAGCTGTGAATTTGTAACGTATGGCCTCGCTGTGCTGAAGTATGTACATTTTATGACTAATCTGTTGAGAGGTTTTTTCCTGGGGGTGGGATGTTACTGGGGATTGAACTCAGGGGCACTCAATGACTGAGCCACATCCCCAGCCCTTTTTTGAATTTTATTTAGAGACAGGGTCTCACTGAGTTGCTTAGTGTTCCGCTTTTGCTGAGGCTAGCTTTGAACGCATGATCCTCCTGCCTTGGCCTCCCAAGCTGCTGGGATTATAGACATGTGTGCCACTGTGCCTGGCTTGAGAGTTTTTATCATGAAGGGATGTTAAGTTTTGTCCAGTGTATTTTTGCACCTACTAAAATAATCATATGGTTTTGGTTCTTCACTTTGTAAATAAGATGAATCAAATTTTGTGTGTGTGAAACTATTCTTGTATCCCTGGGATGAATCCTATTTGATTATAGTGAGTGACATTGTTAATCTGCTGTTGAATTCAGTTTACTAGAATTTTGTTGAGGATTTTTGCATCTATGTTCACTAGTTATATTAGTAATTTTCTTTTTTTTGTCTTTGTCTGAGCTTGATATCAGGGTAATACTGATTTCACAGAATGAATTTGGAAGATTTCCCTCTTCTTCAATTTTATGAAATATTTTGAGAAGAATTGATATATAATTTGGTTTGGTTGAACTTGGCAGTGAAGTCATCTGGTTTGTGACTTTTCTTTGTCAGGAGACTTTATTACTGCTTCACTCTCCTCACTTATTATTATTATTCTATTCAGATTTCCCATTTCTTCAGGATTCAGTCTAGGTAGGTTGCATGCATCTAGGAATTTTTTCTTTTCTTGTAGGTTTTCAAATTTGTTGGTGTATAGTTGTTATTTATTTATTTTTGAACCAGGGAGTTGAACTCAGGGGCACTCGACCACTGAGCCACATCCCCAACCCTATTTTGTATTTTATTTAGAGACAGGGTCTCACTGAGTTGCTTAGGGCCTCACTAAGTTACTGAGGTTGGCTTTGAACTCGCGATCCTCCTACCTCAGCCTCCCGAGTCGCTGAGATTACTGGCGTGCGCCACCACGCCCGGCTATAGTTGTTCTTTTGTATTTCTGTC
The DNA here is from genome assembly GCA_020662805.1 of Glaucomys volans. Lineage (NCBI taxonomy): Eukaryota > Metazoa > Chordata > Mammalia > Rodentia > Sciuridae > Glaucomys > Glaucomys volans. The sequence goes on along the minus strand of JAJEJO010003081.1, from coordinate 160,856 downwards.
ATATCAATTTAATATCTGCTTTGTCATTTCTGTGTTTGAGTCTTCTCTCATTTCTTAATTAACCGGACTAAAAGCCTGAGGATTTTGTTTATCCTTTGAAAAAACCAACCCTTTATTTCATTTATCTTTTACATTGTGTTTTAAGTCTTTTTATTGTTTATTTCTGCTCCAATCTTTATTATTTATTCTCCTCTATTAATTTTGAGTTTGATTTGTTATTTTTTCTGGCTCCTTGAAGTAAAGTGTTAGTGTTTTTTGAGAACTTTCTTATGTTTTGATGTAGACATTTATTGCTATTAATTTCCCTCTGAATGCTGCTTTTGCTAGCTCTTGTATGTTTTGGTATATTGTGTTTACATTTTCATTTGTGGAGACTTAAAAAATTTCCCTTTTAATTTCTCCATTGACTTATTGGTTGTTCAAAAGCATGTTTTTCTTCTTTTTTCAGTGCTGGTGATCAAACTCAGGGCTTCACACATGCTAGGCAAGTGCTCTGCCACTAAACTACACCCGCAACTCTGGCATGTTGTTTACTTCCCATGTATTTTTATAGTTTCTAAAGTTCCTCATGTTATTGATTTCTAGTTTTGTACCATTGTTGTTGGAAACAATTCTTGATATATTTCAGATTTTAAAAGAAATTGTTAAAGATGGTTTTATGGCCTACTAAATGGTTTATCTTGGAGAACGTTCTGTGTACAATTGAGAAGAATGTGTTTTTTATAGCTGTTAGCTGGAAGATTCTGTATAAAGTTATTAGGTCCAGTTTGTCTGAAGTGCAGTTAAATTCCAGCATTTCGATATTAATTTTTCTGTCTGATTAATTTGTTGAAAGTGGGGTAGCAAAGTCCCCTAATTTTATTGTATCACTCTCATCATGTTCTTTCATGTCTACTAATATTTGCTTTATGTACTTAGGTGCTCTGCTATTGGATGTATATATTTATATATTTATAGTTATATCCTTTTGATGATTGAGCACTTTAGCATTAAATAATGACTTCCTTTGTATCTTGTAGCAGATTTTTTTCTGTGCTGAGGATTGAACCCAAGGTCTTATGCATGCTAAACAGATACTCTACTACCATTGAGCTAAATCCCTCAACCCCCCTTGTCACAGTGTTAAACTTGAAGTCTATTTTATCTGATATAAGAAGAGTCACACCTGCCCTCTTTAGGTTACCATTTGCATGGAGCACCTTCTTTCATGTCTTCATTTTAGCCTATGTATCTCCTTGAGACTAATCTGGGTCTCTACTAGGCAGTATATCGTTGGATCTTGTTTTTCAATTCCTTCAACCATTGTGATTTTTGATTGGAGAGCTTAATCCATTCACATTCAAAGCAATTACTGATAGGTAAACAGTTATCACTACCATTTTGTTGCTTGTCTTCTGCTTGTTTGTAGACCTTTGTTCCTGTCTTTCTCTGTTGTTATCTCTGTGATTTGGTGATTTTCTTTAGTGCTTTGTTTTGTTTCCTTTCTCTTTGTCATCTGTGTATCTGCTATAGTTTTTGACTTTCATACAATATTTTATAGTTACAATAGGCTATTTTGCACTGATAACACCTTAACTTCAGTTAACGTTTAGTCATTTATTGCAGTGTTGGGGATTGAACTCCAGGTATCACACATGCTAGGCAAGTGCTCTACCACTGGGTAATAGCCCCAGTCCAGAACTCTAGCTCTCTAGACTTTAAACCTCTCCCCAGCATGCATGCATGTAATATATATATTTCACTTGTTTTTGCAGTGCTGGGAATTGAAACCAGGGCCTGGTGTGTATTAGACAAACACTCTACTACTTGAGCTGCACCCCCAGCCCCCAATTTCTACTTTTGATGTCATATTTGACATTTTTACATTATGTATTTCTTGAAAATTTATTGAAGCTATTGTTATTCTTTATCGTTTTGACTTTTAACCTTCACACTAGAGATAATGTGATTTACAGAGCACCATATCAGTTGTGGAGTATTCAGGATTTGATTATATATATCTACCTTTACCTGTGAACTTTATACTCTTATGTTTTCATGTTAGTAATTAGTGTCCTTTCATTTCTACTTGAAGAACTTCCTTAAGCATTTCTCATAAGGCAAGTCTTGCGGTGATGAGTTACTTCAATTTTGCTTGTCTAAGAAAAATTTTATTTCTCCTGCATTTCTGAAAGAGATTGTGTTCTTGGGTATAGTATTCTTGACTGACAGTTTTTTTCTTTGAACACATCAAGTGTATCATTCCCTTTTCTGTTGGCTTACAGAGTTTCTGCTGAGAATTCAGTTGTCTCACAAGGACTGTTTTATAGTGACTTGTTGCTTTTCTCTTGCAGCTTTTAAAATTCCTTGTCTGACATAGTTAATGTCCTTTGCAGTGAAGACCTCTTTGTACTGAATCTGTTTTTGAAATTTTCAGCTTCATGTATCTGGATATCCATATCTCTTCTAAGACTTGGGATGTTTTCAACTGTTTTTTCATCAAATAAGCTCTCTGCCCCCATGTTTGTCTCTTACTCTTCCATAATGCAAATGGGGCACTGCCTCAGTTCAGTCCTGGGATGCGTGGCTGCTTGGTCAGCCAAGACACTGATTTCCTAGGAGAAAATGTGCTACTTCAGTTCAGGCTCAGGGATCTTGACTTTTTTGAGCAGCAAGGCACCTTGCCGGAAACTCTGGGATGCAGCGTTGCTTCAATTTAGGCAAAAGGTAACTGAGATTATTCTGAGTAGCTCAAGGACTATTTTCTGTGACACTAGGGAAATGCTTTGGCTCAGGCACAGGGAGGTGTGACTTCTCTGGATGGCCAAGGCACCATTTTTGCAGGAGGCACTTCACAGCCTCAATTCAAGCCCAAGTGGTAAGGCTCAGCAGCAATTGAGAGGGGTCGATGGGGGCACCCCTACCAAGACATCTTTTTTCCTGGAGGACAGTTCAGGCCCAGAGCACAACAGTGGCTGGGACAGGTAGACAGAACCTCTTCCCTAAGTCATCATTTTCTGGGGGGCTGAGGGCAGCTTCAGGTCAGGCAGGACTGGGTAGGCAGCAGTGACTGGGAAGGGTAGATGAAGTGGCTTTATGGCAGCTTGCCCCAAGGAGAAGGCCATAGCTACTAGGTGGCTAAACTTCAGAGATGGAAAGGTGCCATGACCTCTTATCCCTGGAACAGGACTCATTCTAGCAGTCGCTCTGGTTCCAAGATGGTCTAGTGCCTCAGCTGCATAGCCCACAGGAGCTGGGGCTCAGTATTGCCTCCTTCTCTTGAGGGTGCACAGCTGTGTGTATCCTAGGCTGTTCTCTCAGTTGGGCTTAGTGCCTGTGAGGACTGAAGACCCCAGTGGTGAGGAATGTAGGTGCCCAACCTGTTGATGGTAGTTACTGGGTTCTCTTGCTTACCTTTACCATGTTGGAAGGAAATCCCTTCTGGTTCTAAGCTGCCATCTGCTGGGGTCTGGGACCATCCTGGGTTTCTCTGCCCTACTCCTTGGATGTACTCTGGTACCCTTCTTTAGTTTTTTTTTTTTTTTTTTGTTTTTGGAACTGGGGATTGAACTCAGGGACACTCGGCCACTGAGCCACATCCCCAGCCCATTTTGTATTTTATTTAGAGACAGGGTCTCACTGAGTTGCTTAGGGCCTCGCTAAGTTGCTGAGGCTGGCTTTGAACTCACGATCCTCCTGCCTCAGCCTCCCGAGTCGCTGGGATTACAGGCGTGTGCCACCGCGCCCGGGTTACTTTATTTTATTTTCATTAAAATGTATTTAGTTGTTTCTTGTTCTGGCTGCCTTTGTGGGATGAATGAGTTAGTGCTCACTAAGGCCTTTTAGCAGCCATTTTGCTGATCTCCAAGGAATCTGTCCATTTTAAAATTCAGCCTGGAACATAGGTGAATCTTGTTTACCTTTGTTCTCATTGTTTAGCAGAGAGAGCTGATGTGCAAAAAATGAATAACAAGTCTCTAATTAATAAATTTGTACTCTTTTTCTCTTCCCCAGAATGTCCTCAACAGGAGAGTGACATTGCCTTTTTGATTGATGGCTCTGGTAGCATCAACCCACATGACTTTCAGAAGATGAAGGACTTTGTCTCAACAGTGATGGACAAATTCAAAAAGTCTAAAACCTTGGTGAGGGCTCATATAAGGCTGGCAAATAGACGGCAGCCAGGTTGCCACTCCCCAGCACCCCCCCTCTCCCGTGCTGCAATTGCGGACATGGCAAAATGGACAATTGATTGTTGTGTTATTTTGATTCTCTTTTTTGATCTGCTTGGATGCAGCATCAGCATTCTTTCAACCCTTGTAAAGTAGGCAGCTCTGACAGATAAGGGTGGGATGGGAGATGAAACCCACACATCATCTCCTGCAGAGAGAGTGGGTGGGAGCTGTGGAGAAGGAATTTGGAAATTGGAGTGTTGCAAGGTGTACATAGGGCTTGCTGGGGATGAGGGACACCTCATCCAGTCTAATGCCGGGTGCTCTGTTTACAGTTCTCTTTGATGCAGTACTCAGATGACTTCCAGACTCATTTCACCTTCAGTGATTTCAAGAAAAATCCTAACCCAAGTTTGCTGGTGCACTCAATAAGACAGCTGCTTGGAGCAACACACACTGCCACGGGAATCCGCAAAGTCGTGTAAGTTCTTCCCGATTTGCTTAGGATGAAAGGAGGAGATAATTTTAACTGGGCTTTGAAGGATGAGGGAATTGTTCAGACAAGAAAGGGGCAAAGTTTTGAAGGAGGTCTGTGTGTAGTAGTTTTATTCCTAGTGGTGCATTATAATTATACTTTATAGCAAGATTCACTGAGATATTTTCATATATGCACATAACATAATATGATCAATTTCATTCTCCAGTACCTCACCTTCTCTCCCCCTCCTTCTTCTCCCTGGTCTCTTTCCTCTAATATGTCAATGAAAAAAATTGTGCATAAATGTGGAAGTAAAGAGAGGAAGTGAGGTGAGGGAAAGGTGGCTGAGGGAGGCCAGAACGATGGATTGATTTTGATAACCAAAGGCACATTTGTAGCCAGTGAAGATCCATTGATGATTTTAAGCAGTAGGGAGACATCCTATCTTGTTTTGGAAATATCATTTTGATTCGTGCCTGCGTGTGTGCGTGCGTGCGTGTGTGTACGTGTGGCAGCATGGGTGGGGTTGGGACAGAAGTGCAGGAAGATGAGCTAGAGAGCTGGGTAGTATTCTAGGAGAGATGTGATGAAGGCCAAATGGTCTATTTCTTTAAAAAAATTTCTACATTTAAAAGTAATAATATTCAGTTTAAAATATCAAAATATGCAAAAGCATATATAAGGGGTAAAGGCTTCCTTTTTTCCATTCTTTCCCCTCCCCTGTTGCCTTTCTGGTTCTTGCAGCAGTCGTGGCTCTGCATTGTCTCAGGGGAGACAGAGCCCCTCCTGGACAGAGCCCAGCAGCATCTGTGCCTGTAACTCTGCTGACATTCCCTCCCTAACAACAGTAGCCTCTCTATTTGCATTTGACTTTGTCTTTTCTCTTCTCTGAACAGAAGAGAACTGTTTCAGAGGGCCAGTGGAGCCCGGGAAAATGCTGTTAAGATCCTAGTTGTCATCACAGATGGAGAAAAGTTTCGAGATCCCTTGAATTATGAGGACGTCATCCCTGAGGCGGACAGACAGGGGGTCATTCGCTATGTCATTGGGGTAGGAAATGTGTCTTTCAGCCTGATGCTTCTGTTGTGGGTTTCTACTTGGATGTACCTGCCCTTCAACTTGCAAATATTGGTGAAATCAGAGTGAGACAAGGGTTCCTGCTAATCCATACACACCTATGCACACCTGTTGTCACAATAATGCTGTGTAACAAATGATCTACAAATTCAGTGGCTAAAAATAAGAAGTAAGTCTGAAGTTTGGCTGCATAGTTTTTTCTGGTCTCAGGTGGGCTATAGATTGGCAGGCCACCTCCCCTCCCTTCCTCCTCTTCTCTTCCTTCCTTCCTCCCTTCCTCCCTTCCTCCCAGCACTGGGGATTGAACCCAGGAGTCCTCTACCACTGAGATACATCCTCCAGCCCTGTTTATTTTTAGTTTTGAGACAGGGTCTCACTAAATTGCCCAGTGTGGCATCAAACTTGTGATCCTCCTGCTTACATCCTGGCCAGCTCTCTCCATTCCTGAAGGTTGCAAGCTATGTTTGTCTGCTGGACAGATGACCTTGGTTGGAACAACTGGGCGATTTGGCCCTTCTGCTCCCTAGGTCTCATTCTCCAGTGGGCTAGCCTAGACATGTCCTTTTGGTGAAGGTAGAGGAACAAGAGAGAAAGTGTAAATGCTGCAGGTATTTTTTCAGACCTCTGTTTGCATCAAGTTTGGTAACATCCATGGGCTAAAGCAAGGTACATGGCTGAATCCAGAGACAATGAAGGGCACAGGTTACTCTACCAAGAGTGAAGGGCACAGCAAAGTTTTGGGGAAAGGGCTTGGATACAGGAAGAGGCAAGGAAGAGGATCATCAGTATAATCAAACTACTACAGTATTTGTGTGACATAGAAAATGTATCATTCTGGGTGCATGGATATAAGACCTTCATATAAAGAAAAAATCTTTCCTTTTCCTCAGAGTGGACAGCAGCCAGGAGGCATGATGAAAAAAAAAAAAAATAGATTAAAAGTTGTGTTTGAGTCTGGGTGTGGTGACACACACTTATAATCCCAGCTACTCCAGAGGTTGAGGCAGGAAGATTGCAGGTTCAAGGTTAGCCTTAGCAACTTAGTGATACCCTGTCTCAGAATAAAAATAAAAAGGGCTGGGGATGTAGCTCAGTGTTAAAGTGGCTCTAAGTTCAATACCTAGTACAAAAAAAAAAAAAAAAAAAAAAAAAAAAAAAAAAAAAAAAAAAAAAAGAAAAAGCCCCCAGCTGCTCCCTATCCCAACTACATGTGGCAGTGATCCAGAGGCCTTCTGCTGCATTCTCTTGTTGGACAATGTTCTAACTCTTTTCCTATGGAATTTTTTGCTAGATGATTCTGCTACCTACAGACACTGTCTGCTTTGCCCTTTGTTTCTTGGCAACAGGTGGGAGATGCCTTCAATAATGACAAATCCCGCAGGGAGCTTAATACTATTGCCTCTAAGCCAGCTCGTGATCACGTGTTCCAGGTGAATAATTTTGAAGCTCTAAAGACCATTCAAAACCAACTTCAGGAAAAGATCTTTGCAATTGAAGGTAAGCCAGGCATCTATGTTCCCAGAATAGCTCAAGATGCAGACTAGACCCTCCTAATTCCCTGTATCTTAACCCTCAATCTCAACTCTTCCCTAGCCACATGGACCTCACCTGGTCAATTCCTTTGAAATCAGAGAATCTTTACTTTCTTGTCTGATTTTGCCAGTTTTGGCTATAGGCTGATAAATTGAAGTTCGGAAGAGTCAAATTCCATACAACATTTTCCCCAAAGTGTCGATGTGTTGCTGACATTTATTTGCTTTCCTTTTACATACCCTTCACCTGGAATAGTATCTGGTACATAGAAGGTGGTCAATAAATGCTTGTTGAATAAAGGAGTTAGACTCCTTGAGGACCACATTCTCATCTGACAGAGAGTAGCTGCTGTGAATAGCTGCCATTCCCTTAAGAGGGCCACACACTTTAGAGTTCAATACAGATCCCATTGGAGCCCCCCTTTGTCTGGTCACAATAGCATTTGAATTTCCAGCACCTGTTCTATGCTCTTCTGCTTTTTTTTTTTTTTTTTTTTTTTTTTTTTTGTGGTGCCAGGGATTGAACCCAGGGCCTTGTGCTTATGAGGTAAGCACTCTACCAACTGAGCTATATCCCCAACCCTCTTCTGCTTTCTTTGATATAGAAAATTCTCCTCCTCACAGGTACTCAGACAGGAAGTACCAGCTCCTTTGAGCATGAGATGTCTCAGGAAGGTTTCAGTGCTGCCATTACTTCTGTAAGTGGTCCCTCAATAAATTGGGGGTGGGGGTAGGGCAAGAAGAAATGAGAGAAGTACAGGGATCTGGGGACTCTTCTCTGTGATGGGCTCTTGTAGGGAGGTAACCCTTCGCTGGGCAGCAGTGGTCTCTTCTTCCCTCATTAATCCTGTTCTATCTCTTTTTCCAGAATGGCCCCTTGCTGGGCTCTGTGGGGAGCTTTGACTGGGCTGGTGGAGCCTTTTTGCATAGGTCAAAGAATGAAATCATCTTCATCAACACAACCAGGGTGGACTCAGACATGAACGATGCTTACTTGGGTAAGGGGGGAAGCCAGGGCCCCCTAAGAGAGGATCAGGATTTCATGTAGTTCAACTAGCGTAGATGCCATTGGATCTTTCACAGGCCCTTGGGATATTTGCAAGGACAGAAATTTCAAATTTTATTTTAATTACGTTCACAAAGAGGAATATAGTACAGGGCTCTTACCTCAATCTGCCAAGCAAGGGGCTGCCCCATTGCCCCCACTCAGGGATGACCTGCATGGTGGAAAGGAGGGCAGGGTCTGTGAGGGAAAGCACTTTGCCTATTAGACCACTGTCCTCAGGTTATGCAATTGCAGTCATCTTGAGGAACCGGGTGCAAAGCCTGGTTCTGGGGGCACCTCGATATCAACACATTGGCCTGGTGGTGATGTTCAGACAGAATGCTGGTGCCTGGGAGACCAATGCTGATATCAAGGGCAACCAGGTAAGAGCAGAGTATGAAGCATGAATGTGCAGAGGTACCCTGGGGACTGAGAGGTTCCAGGTTGGGCATTGCCAGGTGTCATGAATGGTAGAGACTTGTAAAGGAGCATTCAGAGGGCTTTAAGTTGGAGAGTCATGGTAGGTATCAGTTTTGCATTTGAGAATGCTTTGTTCCCAGTTTTCTAACAATAAATAATAATGTTTGACCTGTACGGAGCTCTCTATGAGTTTAACTACATCCAGAGCTGATATTCAACTAGTAACATAACCAATATAGCCACATAATTTAATAATCCCATATCTGTCGACAAATGGCTGTGTCTCTGAGAATCCACAAGAGGACAAACTGATCTTAAAGTTCATATGGAGGGCTGGGGCTGTAGCTCAGTGGAGCGCTTGCCTAGCACATGTGAGGTACTGCGTTCAATCCTCAGTTCCACATGTAAATAAATAAAATAAAGGTATTGAGTCCACCTACAACTAAAAATATTTAAAAATAAAAGTTGATATGGAAATGCAAGGGACCCAGAAGAGCCAAGCCAAGCTTGAAAAAAGGAGAACAAGGTTGGAAGCCTCACACTTTCCCAATTCAAAATTTACAAATCAATAGAGCCAGAAAGTAGAGTAGTGGTTGTCAAGGAATGGCAGTGGGTGAGGGGTTGGGAGTGATTGCTAGGAGACACTGTTTATTTCTAGGGGGACAACAATCTTGAATCAGTGATGGAGGTTACATAATATTATGACTATACTAAAAACCACTGAATTTTATACTTTCAAATGGTGAATTTGTTATGTAAATTTTATCTCAATAAAAAGTAGCTATTTTGAAAAACCATCAGTGTAATCCACATAGCAAGAAATTGGTGAAAGGAAAATGCGACACTGATGAGCAACATAGAAACCAGGCAAGGAGATCCACATGTAGAAGTTTTTTTTTTTTTTGTCAATCAGGGTCTAACAAAGGTCATCACTGGGGAAAAGTGAGAGAGGCAGGAAAAACTTAGCCCTGGGGTATTTTATGGGGCAGCGTGGACAGCCTGTGTAAGGTCGCATGAGCTCCTATGAGCTGCTTGTATAAGAACTTAGGATGGGCTGACAGGACAAGTAAGGGGATGTTCTGGCAGTGGGCTAGTTAATGAGAGGTGAGAAGGGGAAGTTACATTTTAACTTTTTTTTCCTCTGTAAGTATCCCTCTAGGGCGGGAAAGCAACTTATGGTAAGAATTTAAAATGGCTGCATAGATGCTAAGCCTTGGACTGAATAATTAGAGAACAAAGAACGTAATCATTTTAGTAGACAGAAAAAGTACTTGACAAAAAATAGCATCCTTTCATGATGAAAAACTCAGTGAAATAGGAACTAAAGAGAACTTCCTCAACTTGAAAAAAAGCATTTACAAAAAAATCTACAGTTGGCATCCTACTTAAAAGTGCAAGAGAATGCTTTTCTACTATAACTGGAAACAAAACAAGAATATTCATTCTTACTATTTCTATTCAACATCATACTGGAAGTCCTCACTGGTTCAGAAAAACAAGGGGGGAAAAAGCACACAGAGTTGAAAGGAAGATATAAAACTGTATTTTCAGATGACAATTGCATGAAAAATCTCAATCTACAAAAAAGTTACTATAAGTTATTTTAGTAAGTTCTCAGGGTACAAGAGACTTAACTTATACAAATTAGTTCTTTTTCTGTATTATCATTAAACAGTTGGAAATGAGTAAGAAAAAAGTACTATTTACAAGAGTAAATCAAGGCCAAGAAATGCTTAGGAATAAATCTAATAGAATGTGTGAAATATTTATATGCTGAAAACTACAAAATACTAATGAGAGACATCAAAAACCTAAATAAATGGACAGATTACTATCATCAGATTGGAAGACTCAGTATAGTTAAGATATCAATTTTTCCCAAGTTGATTGTTAAATTAAATAAAAATCCTAGAAGTATGTTTTGTAGAATTGACAAAGATGATTCTAAAATTTATATGGTAAATAAAAGTAGAATATCCAGAAGAATTTAGATAAATATCTTTAGGTATTTACTGGAGAACTCATGTATTACTGAATTTCAGGACTTACTATAAAGTTATAGTAATCAGGACATTTTGGCATTGCCAAATATAGACATGAAGGTCAGTGGAACAGAATAGCCCTGAAATAGACATATACATAGTTAACTGATTTCTTTTTATGAAGTTTTGTTCCCCCCTTTATTAAGATATAATTTACAAATAAAAGTAGCATGTATTTCCCATATAAAATGTGATGTTTCAGCCGGGCGTGGTGGTGCACGCCTGTAATCCAAGCGATTTGGGAGGC
>JAJEJO010003081.1:131002-149764 GCA_020662805.1 Glaucomys volans | reverse complement strand
AAAAAAAAAAAAAAAAGTGATGTTTCAATATATGTATACATTGTGAAATTATTAAACCAGCCTAAATTAATATATCCATTATTATTAATTATAATCACTATGCGTTACAAGAGACATCAACAGAACTTAGTAATTCTTAGTGAAATGCAGTGGTGTCGTTTGACTGGCATCTCCGCAGTTCCTCCTCACACTCTACCACCTGGCAAAAAATGTTCTAATCTCTGCTTTGATGAATTTGACTTTTAAGATTCCACATGCAGTTCTCACTTATATGGATAATCTTAAAAGTCAGGTTCTTTCTCAGCATGATGTCCCCTGGTTTCATGCTGTTACAATGACAGAATCTCCTCAATCATCTTCTCCTCAATCTCCTCAATCATTTTCTCCTCAATCATCTCCACCCTGTCCTCACCCGTCCCCTCCTCAATCATCTCAACCATCTGCTCAACCTCTTCCTCCTCAACTTTCTCCCAACTGAGCTGTATCCCCTACATGATTCTTCTAATGTGCTGTTGAATTTGGTTTCCTAGGTATTTTAATGAGGATTTTTGCATTTATGTTCATCAGGGATATTGGCCTGTTCTTTCTTTCTTTTTTTTTTTTCTTCTAGAATTCTTTTCTGTCTTTGGCATTAGGGTGATGCTGGCCTCATACAATGAATTTGGGATTCTCTCCTCTTCAATTTTTTGGATGAGTTTAAGAAGGATTGGCATTAATTTTTCTTTAAATATTTGGTAGAATTCACCTCTGAAAGTATGAATTCCTGGGCTTTTCTTTGTTGGAAAGTTGAATTGAATAAATTATTAGTCTGTTCTAGTCTGTTCTTTATGATTCAAGAATCAATCGTTTTTTATTTTTTGTACCAAGGATTGAACCCAGAGGCACTTAACCAGTGAGTCAAATCCTCATCCCTTTTTATTTTTTCTTTTGAGACAGGATCACTCTAAGTTGCTTAGGGCCTCACTAAGTTGCTGGGGCTGGTCTTGAACTTGTAATCCTCCTGCCTCCTGAGTCCCTGGCACTATAGGCCATTACACCTGGCTACAATTTAATCAATTTTGGTAGGTTGTATGTGTCTTGGAATTTATTTCTTCAAGGTTATCCAATTTGTTGGCATATAATTATAGCCTTTGTATTTTTGATGCATCAACTGTAATACCTCTTCTTCTATTTCTGACTTTATCTAATTGAGTCTTCTGTTTTCTTAGCCTAGCTCAAGATTTGTCAATTTTGTTTGCTTTTTTAAAAAAATCTGATTTATGATTTGGTCTTTGTTATTGTCTTCTAGTTTTTTTTTTTTTCTAGTTTGAGGTGTAAAGTTAGGTTGTTTGAGTCTCAATGCAGTTTTTTATTTTTATAAACCTTCTCTTAGGACTGCTTTGTTACATCTTATAAGTTTCAGTATGTTGTGTTTTAATTTTCATTTTTCTCAAGATTTTTTTTGATTTCACTTTGGTTTCTTCTTTGACCCACTGGATGTTGAAGAGTGTGTTGTTTGATTTCCACATATTTGTGAATTTTTCAATTTTCTTCTTATTGATTTCTAGATTCATACCTTTGTGGTTGGAAAAGATATTTGATAGGACTTAAGTCTTCTTGGATTTCTTAAAACTTTAGAGGCCTTACATATGATTTATCTTAGAGAATGTTCTAAGTGTCCTTGAAGAGAACTTAAATTCTGCTGCTGTGGAATGGAATATTCTGTATGTTTATAGTGTTGCTCTAGTTCTTGTTTCCTTACTGATTTTCTGTCTGGATGATCTATTCATTGTTGAAGGTGGGATATTGAAATTCCCTACTGTTAGGTGTTGCTGAGTATTTCTTCTTTCAGTACTATTAACATTTACTTCATATATTTAGATACTCTGATGCACTTATATCCCTTTGATGAGTTGACATTTTTATATTATATAAGTGTATTTTCTCTGGTATAAGTACACAGCTACCCATTTTCTCTTTTGATTACCATTTGCACAGAATATCTTTTCCATTCTTCTACTTGCAGCCTCTGTGTGTCCTTAAGTCTAATCTGAGTCTTTTTTAGGTAGCATACAGTTGAATTTAAAAAAACCACTCAATCTCTCCATATTTACTGTTTGAAGAATTTAATTCCTCTGCTTTAAAGTAACTGCATATAATGCATATATAATGCATATAATGCATATATAACTGCTATAATATTTGCTCTTTTTTGGTTTTCAGTTTATTTGTTCTACTTTGTTGTCTTCCTTTGTGTTTTAATTATTTTTTGGTTTTGATTTGCTCTGATTTCTCTCTCTTTCTCTTTTGTGTTTTTTTCTTTGTGCTTACTGTGAGGCTTACATAAAACATCTTAGAGTCACACTTTCAACTCTACAAGTAGCTCAGCCCCATTTTATGTCGTTAATGTCATCATTTATCATGGAGCAGATTTAACAAATGTCAGTGAATCAACTGAACATCCACAATCAAAAAAATAAACCTTTACCCATATCTCTTGCCATATGAAATCTACTTTAAAATAAGCAATTTCTTATGAAGTTCAATTAGCAATCCCACTCCTACACATTCATTCAAGAGAAATAGAAGCAGATGTTCATGTGAAGACCTGTGTGCAAGTGCTGTGTTGGCTGAAATATGAATCATCCCAATCTAGGAACAGTTGCTACTCCCCAAAGATTTACAAAATATTTAATTCCCTTCCCTTCAAATAACATTCTGGAAAAGACAAAACTATAGGGACAGAAAACAAATCAGTGGTCGCTAGGGGATTGTGGGGAGAGGTTGACTAAGATGGGGCATGAGGGAATGTTTTGGGGGTGATGAAGCTCTTCTATATCTCCATTGTAGTGATGATTACATGACTTTAAACGTTTGTCAAAATTCGAAAACTATATAAAAAAAGGCCAAGTTTAGGCTGGGGCTGTGGCTCAGCGGTGGAGTGCTTGCCTCAAATGTGTGAGGCACTGGGTTTGATCCTCAGCACCACGTTAAAAAGTAAATAAATAAATAAAATAAAGGTCTTTAAAAAAAAGGGGCTGAGTTTGTTGCATGTACATTTTACACTAATAAACCTGACCTAAAAAATTTGAACTCCTATTGACTTAAGCATGAAGCTTAAATGCCTTTATTAGGTTATCTGGGAGGCCTCCCTCAATGGTGCAAGGTGTTTTTTTCTTACTAGATTCAGAATGTATCCCAGTTTTAAATTGATGTGTGTGTGTGTGTGTGTGTCCCTAAATATGGGATATGGGCTATATATGATTTATGGTATGGGATATGGGATAGATGGGGTATTTATACATCCATGTACCACTTTCCTTCCTTCTATTCTGCTGCATTTGAGAGTCCTGGAAGGCATGGTATCTCTACTCTCCAGCCTTGTGCTCAACAGATGCAAACTCTTGTTTGTTCAATGAACTAATAAGTGAATGAATTAATAATAAATGGAATATCCTATATTGACATTGAACATATTTAAATTTTTTTTTTACTGGTAGGTGGACATTATTTTTCAATATTGCAAAAAAAATTCCTGGGTAGCAATTGTTATTTTTAATCCAAACAGATTGATTCCTTGTTAGTAAGACTGCCAACTTTGATTTTTCATCACCTCCCTCAAAGACTCCCAAAATATTAAAAGGGTCTCCTGTCAGTCTTCTAGGCTTTTCTATCTTGATTTTCCAGTCTAACTTCTTTGCTGCCTTAATAATCTCCCTAGAGTACCATTTGGGATAAATCCAAACCTCTGCCCATTGACTTTATAATATCCTCCTGTAACTGGCAGCACATTCAAGTAAGAATTTATTATGAATCATATAGAAAATCACATCCTCTCCAAAAGGCTTTCACCAGCAGGCATGATTTTTCTTCTTTGTTTTACAATGACTTCTCTTCACAGAGAGAAAATCCCCACACTCTGCTTTAGGTGGGAAGAGGTATGTAATATTGGATCCATCTCTTTCAGATTGGCTCCTACTTTGGGGCTTCCCTCTGCTCGGTGGACATGGACGGTGATGGAAACACCAACCTGGTCCTCATTGGGGCACCCCATTTCTATGAGCAGACCCGAGGGGGTCAGGTGTCCGTGTGTCCCTTGCCTAAGGGGGTGAGTGGCTGATGGGACCTGGGCTGGATGGGGTCTGGGTGTGGGATGGAGAGGTTGTCTACCTTAAGGCTGAACCATTATTGTTTATCAGAGGGCTCGGTGGCGGTGTGAGGCTGTTCTCCGTGGTGAGCAGGGCCATCCCTGGGGCCGCTTTGGGGCAGCTATGACAGCGCTGGGAGATGTGAATGGGGACAAGCTGACGGACGTGGCTATTGGAGCCCCAGGAGAACAGGAGAATCGGGGTGCTATCTACATTTTTCATGGAACATCAATGCTCAGCATCAGCTCCTCCCACAGCCAGGTAAGTCCAGGTCACTCATCTCCCTTGTCATATCAGTAACCTCTTTGCTGATCCATCCCCTTCTAATTCAAGAGTCTCATGGCTGTCAGATCAGTTTTCCCTGTACTCCTCTTAGAACCTTCAAAAATAATGACATAAACTTCACGGAAACCTCGAAGAATCTCAGTTCTAGATGAATTCTTTCTGTAATGATAGGAGGTGATTGGGTACATCGTCACTCCAATTTTACAGATAAGGAGATCCAGGACCAGAGATGAACTGTTTTTCTTTATACTGGGTCTTAAAAATTAAGTAACCCATCCTGATGATTGGTCACCCTAAATCTGGGCCTCCAATACTAGTGTTCCCTCCAGGATGGTTCTTTGTTTCCTGCCACTGGGGCTCACTGTCTGGAGGGACCCTCACAGTCTTGTTCCACTTCACAAATGCCACTCTAGCCTGCTTAGGCCACCTGATCTTCTGGTGTCTGCTTTCTGACTCTTTTTCAACTTCACATTTTTCTTTCTTTAAAAAAATTGTGGTCAGAAGGCTTAACGTAGGCAACACCCTCTTAACAGATTTTACGTCTATAATGTAGATTTGCTATCTATTGGCACAATGTTGTATAGCAGTAGGAGGGATGTTATTAGATAAGAGGAATCCCACAAAGATACTACTGATTAAGAGGCAATTAATACAGATCTCTAGATTTTATCCATCTAGTATAACTAAAATTTTATACTCATTGATTAGCAATCTCTGTTTCCTCTTCCCACCCCCAGTCTCTGGAAACTACTATTCTAATCTTTGCATTTATGATTTTGAGTGTTTTAGATAACATGTAAATGGAATTATTTGCCCTTTTGCGTGTGGCTTATTTCACTTAGAATAATGTCCACTAGCTTCATTGCTGTTGTCACAAATGACAGAATGTCTTTCTTTTTATTTTTAATTTTAAATTTTTAAATTTTTCTTTGATTTCTTTTTTTATTGGTTCTTTTTAATTATACATGACAGTAGAACTCATTTTGATATAATTATACAGCTGGGAATATATCTTTTTTTCACAATGTAGATTCACAGGATTCATATAATCTTACATATACATAGGGTAATACTGTCTGTCTCAGTCTATTTTTCCTTCCCTCTCCCCCTCCCATCCCACTTTCCTCTACACCATTCATACTTCCTCTATTCTTTTCTTATCCTCCCCCTGTAACCCCCCTACCCCCATTTCTCTGATCAACATCCACTCATCAGAGAAAACATTCGGCCTTTGGATTTTTGGGCTTGGCTTATTTCACTTAGCACAATATTCTCTAATTCCACCCATTTACCAGCAAATGCCATAGTTTTATTCTTCTTTATGTCTGAGTAATATTCCATTGTGTATATGTACCACAGTTTCTTTATCCATTTCAATTGAAGGGCATCTAGGTTGGTTCCACAATCTAGCTATTGTGAATTGAGCAGCTATGAACATAGATGTGGTTGCATCCCTATACTTTGCTGATTTTAAGACCTTTGGGTATAAATCGAGAAGTGGGATAGCTGGGTCAAATGGTGGTTCCATTCCAAGTTTTTTGAGAAATCTCCATACTGCTTTCCAGAGTGGTTGCACCAATTTGCAACTCCACCAGGTACAAGTGTGCCTTCTTCCCCACATCCACGCCAACACTTATTGCTTGTATTCCTGATAATAGCCATTCTAATTGGAGTTAGTTGAAATCTTAGGGTGGTTTTAATTTGCATTTCTCTAATTACTAGAGATGATGAGCACTTTTTCATATATTTGTTGATCACTTGTATATCATCTTCTGTAAAGTGTCTGCCCAGTTCCTTAGCCCATTTATTGGTTGGGTTCTTTGTATTTTTGGTGTAAAATTTTGTAAGTTCTTTATTAATTTTGGTGATCAGTGCTCTGTCTGAAGTGTGTGTGGAAAAGATTTTTTTCCCACTCTGAAGGCTCTCTTTTCACATTATTGTTTCTTGTCTTGCTTTTTAAATGCTGAATTATATTTGTGTGTATTACCACTTTTTCTTTTTGTAATTTATCGCCTATTGATTGACATTTAGATTGTTTCTACTGCTTGGCTATTGTGAATAGTAATGCAGTAAATGTGGATATATTTGCCAGTATCTCTTCAAGACCTTTATTTCAATCCTTTTGGATATCCAAAAGTGAGATTGCTAAATCATATGATAATTCTATTTTTAAAGTTTATATTAGTTTTTTTTCTGCTGTTGATTTGGAGATCTTTATATATTTTGGGGATCAGTTCATTATCAGATAAATAGTTTGCACATATTTTCTCCCACTCTATTAGTTACCTTTTCATTCTATTCTTTTTTTTTTTTTTTTGTGGTGCTGGGGATGGAACCCAGGGCCTTGTGCTTGATAGGCAAGCATTCTACCAACTTAGCTATATCCTCAGCCCTATTATTTTCCTTTCTATGTAGAAGCTTTTTAGTTTGATGTAATCCCATTTAATTATTTTTATTTTTATTGCTTGTGCTTTTTTTGTTATATCCAATGAAATCACTGCTGAGACAAATGTCAAGTATCTTTGCCCTGTTTTCTTGTAGGAATTTTACATTTTTAGGTCTTCTGTTTGTTTTTAATCCATTTTGAGTTTATTTTTGTGCATGGTATAAGACGAGGGTCCTGTTGCATCTTTTACATGTAGATATGCAGTTTTTCCAACACCATTTGTCAGCAAGGCTATCTTTTCTCCATTCTGTTTTCTTGATGTTCTTTTGGAAGATCAGTTGACCCTATGGGCAAGGGTTTATTTCTGGGTTTTACATTGTGTTCCACTGGTCTCTATTTCTGTCTTTATGCCAGTACCATGCTATTTTAATTACTATAGCTTTGTAATATAGTTTTCCCTCCTTGAAGTGCTGGAGATGGAACCCAAGGGTGCCCTACTACCGAGTGACATCCTCAGTGTTTTTTATTTTTTGAGACAGAGTCTTGCTAACTTGCCCAGACTGGCCTTGAATGTTCTTCTTTCTCAAATTGATTATGCTATTTATGGTCCAAAGACCATACATTTTAGTATTTTTTTCTTTTATTTTGTAAAAAAAAAATTCCATTGGGATTTTGATAGGGATCGCATTGAATTTTAGGATGGCTTTGAATAGTATTGATATTTTAACAGTATTCAGGCTTCCAATCTAAAATGGAAGGTCTTTCCATTAGATTGTGCCTTTTACAATTTTATAACTGTATTTTGTAGTTTTTAGTGTATGAGACCTTCAATTCCTCAGTTATGTTTAACTTTATTCCTAAGTTTTTTTTCCATGCTATTATAAAAGGAATTGTTAACCAGGTGTGGTAGTGTATACCTGTCCTCTTAGTGACTTAGGAAGCTGCGCAGGAGGATCACAAGTTTGAGGCCAGCCTGGGCAACTTAATGAGACCCTAAGCAACTTAGTGAGACCTGTTTAAAAAAAAACCCCAAAAAACAAAAACAAAAAAAGGTTGGAAATGTAGCACTCCTGGTTTTAAGTCCAAGCTACTACTCCCAAGTATATATATATAAAATAAAAATTAAAAGGGATTATTTTTCAGATTTCAGATTTCCTTTTTGGATATCACATATTAGTGTATAGAAGCACAATGAATTTTTAAAATTTGTTTTAATTGTCACATATTTATAGGGTAAATGTGATATCTATATCTATACATACATATATACATACATACATACATACATAGTAGAATGATCATATCAAGTGAATTAACATACTTATCACCTCAAATACGTAACATTTTTAAGCGTAAGAACATTAAAAATCCATTATTTCTGCAGCTTGAAATATACAATACACTACTTATTATTAACTATGCTATGTAATAGATCTTGAAAAATTATTTCTTCTGTCTAATCGAAACTGTACCTTTTGAATGACATCTCCCAGTTCCCTGGGCCTCCTTCCCCAAGCTTCTGGCAATCCCCATTCTGTGATCCCCTCGTGTTAAGTTCAGCTTTTTGTAGATTTCACACTGAGATCATACAGTGTTTGTCTTTCTGTGCCTGGCCTGTTTCACTTAGCATAATGTCCTCCAGGTCTACCTGCGTGTTGCAAATGACAGAATTCCCTTGGTTCTAAAGGCGGAATAGTATTTGTGTCTATATAATCAACAATTTTGTTATCTGTTCATCTGTTGAAGGACAGTAAGATTGATTCCGTACTGTGGCTATTCTGAGTAATACTCTTCACCAGATTGATTTTATTTCCTCTGGATACACAACCATAAGTGGGGCTGCTGGATCATCTGATATATAATATATATATTATACATATAATATTATATATAATATAATATATACTATATATACTATAATGCTATATATACTATACTATATAGCATATATACTATATATACTTTATAGTATATAAAATACATATAGTATATACAGTGTATATATTATATGCTATAATATATATACTATAATATATACTATGTATAATATATACTATATATAATATATATGATATATATTAATATATATTATAGTTATATATATTTGACATATATATATCAAAAGTATATATCTGATATATAATATATATATTATATATATATATATAGTTTTTTTTGTGGTGCTAGGGATTGAGCCCAGGGCCTTGTGCTTGTGAGACAAGCACTCTACCAAATGAGTTATATCCTCAGCCCAATCTGATATTTTTAATTTGAGGAAACTTCCTACTGTTTTCCATAATGGCTGCACCAATTTATGTCCCCACCAAGAGTGTGTAAGGGTTCCACTTTCCACATCCTTGCTAACACGTGCTACCTTGTCATTTCAATAATAGTCATTCCAGCAGAAGTGAGATGATAATCTCATTGTGGTTTTGATTTTCATTTCCCTGGTAATTAACAATGTTGAGTATTATTTTCATGTACTCTGGCCATTTGTATGTCATCTTTACTTCTATGAAACCAACATTTTTAGATACCATGTAGTTTTCCAGGTTTATCCATGTTATCACAAATGACAGGATTTTCTTAATAGCTGAATAGTGTTCCATTGTGTGTCATTACCTCATGTTTTCTTTGTCATTCATCAGTTGATGTACTCTTGGTTGCTTGATTCATATCTTGGCTATTTTGAATGGTGTTGCAAAGAACACCAGAACATAGAGAGCTCTTTGACATGCTGACTTCTTTTTTTAGGTATGTACACAGGGGGTTGTTGGATCATATGATGATTCTATTTTTAGTGTTTTGAGGAACTTTCAGACTATTTCCCATAATAAATGCATTAATTTACATTCCACTAACAGTGTGTTTCCTTCTCTTGTCTTTGCATCCTTATCATTATCTTTTGTCTTTTATCTTCTGATAGCCATTCTATCAGAAGGGAAATGTTATTTCTGTGGTTTTTTAATTTGCTGTCCCCTGAGGATTATTTACATTATTGAGCATTTTTTTCCCATATGACAGTTGGCAGTTTTTCATATACCTTCTTTGAGGAAGGTCTATTCAGGTCTGCTATGGTTTGGAGACCATTTGAATGGTCCCCCAGTGGGTCCTGGACTAGAAATGATCTCTAGCATAGCATTAGTTGAGGTGGTAGAAATTTTCAAGAGGGGGGGGCCTAGCGGAAGACAATTAGTTCATGGGGGCATCACCATCCTCAGGAAGGATTAATGCTTGTCTGGAGCAGTGGGTTAGTTCCTGTAATAATGGAGTGCTATAAAGTGAGATTGGTTTCCTTGGCTTTTTCTCTTGCTTCCTGACTTATGTGCTCTCTCCCTCTCACATTGGTTCCTATCATGATACCAACCGCCATGTTATAATGTAGCTAGAAGGCCCTCACCAGAGTCAGGAAGATGCTGATACCAGGCTCTTAAATCTCCAAATTTGTGAGCTACATAAACCTATTTTCTGTATAAGTTTCCAGCCTTTGGATGAGGAAGATCCTTTCGCCCATTTCAAAATTGGGTTATTTGTTTACTTGCTATCGAGTAGTTTGAATTCCTTATGTATTTTGGATATTAACCCCTTATCAGATGGATGTACGGTTTTCAAATAATTTCTCCCATCCTGTAGGTTGTCTTTTTACTCTGTCGATTGTTTCCTTTGCTGGGCAGAGAGATTTGGTTTACAATACCATTTGTCTATTTGTGCTTTTGTTGCCTGTGCTTTTGGGATCATATTAAAAAAAAATCATGGCCCAGACTAATGTGGAGCTTTCCCCCATGTTTTCTTCTAGTAGTTTTATAGTTCTAGGTCTTATGTTTAAATCTTTACTCCATTGACTTGACTTTTGCATTTTGTGTCTGATAAGGTTCTAATTTCATTCTTTTGCATGTGGATACATAATTTTCCCAACATGGTTGAAGGAACAGTCCTTTCCCATGTGTTCTTGGCACGTTTGCCAAAAACCAGTTGATGGTAAAATGTGTGTTAATTCTTGTTCTCTGTGTTTTTGAATACTTTAGTTGGGCTGGTTTGCTTCCTGTGCTCTGAGGTCAGATGACTATGTTCTGTGATCTGGTGAGACCACTGGCTAGACCCTGCAGCAGATGGGATTGCTGTCTGGGCTCTGTAATTATCTCTGATAAGGCAGGGTAAAGATTGTCTTCCTGGACTGAGCAGTTGTATTGTTTGGAATCTGTAGTCAGGCACGGCCCTATGATGGCTCTGAGATTAGTTGAGGTCTCCAGGATTGCTGTTCATCCGTATGAGATGGGTAGAGCCAGTGCCTTGCTCCACAGATGTACGTGGAATTGGGCTTGGCTCCTGGCCTAGGGTAGGCCTAAGCAGAGCACTGAGGTTTCATGGGGTAAATATTGTCCAGCACCTGGGGTTGGCAGGGCCAGATGCTCCCTCTGCTGGCAATCTCTGAGCTGCAGTTACCTCCTGGTCTGGAGAACACTTGAAGAGAGCCCTCTGGCTGTGTGAGGAAGCTGGTCAGGGGTTGAAGACTAGAAGACCTGTGGATCGTGTGTCTTGTAGTGTGATGCTCTTAGCTAGTTTCTCTAGTGTGACCCCTCAGTTGGCCAGAATGTAGAGATCTGCACACTGACTGCTATAAGCCCACCCACATTCTTTGTTTCTCTCTTTCCTTTAGGATTAGATGGGAGTGAGCCCTCTGAGAAAGGCCCCAGAATGCCAGGCTGGACTCAAACTTGTGATCCTCTTGCCTCAGCCTCCCGGGTAGCTGGGATTATAGGCCTGGGCCACTGAATCTGGCAGTAACGCTTCTTTTCATCCGTGCCTGTTGTTTCTCTACTTAAATAGGATTAGAAGGTTTTGGTTTTTTAAAATTTGTATTACAAAAACTTTACATGCTTGTCATGCAAATTTATAATTCTAAAATAAACAATGTGCCCTCACTCCACCCACTGCATAACATCCTTCAAAGAAGGGTACTTTAAATGCCTGTGTGTGTGTGCATACACATACATACACATACACACAGACTTTGAACAACAAAAAAAGTCATACTATTTTGTTATTTTTCTGTTTAAATGCATTCTTCTATTTTACATCCTTTTCCCCAGTGATTGAAATTGGAAATGGCCAGTTTTCAGACAAGCAAACATGCTGTGGATCTCCAAGCTACCATATTATACATCATTTCAAAACAGTGTCCTCCCAATAGAATAGTATATATGGTTCCCAAAGAAGCGAGAGGTATAAGCTATACACTAAAGACGCAAATCTTAAAGATGAATTTTTATATATCAGTAAACCCAAGTAACCACCACCTATATATCACCTATATGTCAAAAATGTCTGGCATCTTATGTTTCCTCATCCTTTCTTGCAGTTGACAAAATCACTTTTTTGTGGTGCTGGGGATCACCCAGGCCTTTGCCCTTGGTAAGCATATGCTTTACCAACGAGCTATACCTCACGCCCTAACAAAATCACTTAAAAATGTGGTAAAATACACATGACATAAAATTTAGTATCTTAACCATTTTTAAGTGCATAGTACACTGGCATTAAGTACATGACAAAAATCATTTAACATTTTTAAAAAGTTTATTATTTAGTTTAAGTAGTATTCTTGCACACAGTTTGAAGAGTAAAAATAGGCCTAAAAGGCTCATCACAAAAACCAGTTTCCACACACGCTATGATTTCTGCTTCTTCCCCTCTGAGGACAACTATTTCAGTTCCTCCAATTATTTTCTGTATGTCCAAATTACAAATTTTTTCCTACTTCTTTTAAAAAAGTTTAAATTAACTTATAATATTTGTACTTATTTATGGGATATGGTATGTTAATTTGATACATGTATACAATATGTAATAATCATTTTGATGCATTAGGAACCTTCAGACTCTTCCAGTTATTTTGAAGTTTATCATAAATTATTGTAGACTATAATTACCCCACTATGCTATAGAATACCAGAACTAATTCCTTCTATCTAATTGTATTTTGGTAGTCATTATCTAACCTCTGTCTCTTGCTTTTCCCGCTTCTTTCTCAGTTTCTAGAGTACACTATTCCACTCCTTTCTATGCAGTCATTTTTTTGGCTCCTATAAATGAGTGAGAGCATGAAATATTTGTCTTTTTGTGCCTGGATTATTTTACTTAACACAGGATCTTGCAGTTCCATCCACCTTACCACAAACAATAGAATTTCATTCTTTTTATGGTTGAATAATATTCCATTGCATATATATGTGTGCATATATATATTACAATTAAGAATGAACAAATGAGCTTGAAGAGATTTTTCAAAAGATTTATGTGATTGACAAATATATAAAAATACTAAATATCACTGATCATCAGGGAAATGCAAATCACAACCATAATGAGATATCATCTCCCCCTAGTTAGAATGGCTACTATCAAAAATACAAAAACAGCAAATGCTGATGAGGAAATCAAGAAAAAGGCAACTCTCATCTACTGTTTGTGGGAATGTAAATTAGTATATTCACTCTGGAAAATGGTATGGAGGTTCCTCAAAAAGTTAAACATAGGGTCTATGGATATAGCTCAGTTGGTGGAGTGTTTGCCTCCCAAGCACAAGGCCCTGGGTTCAATCCCCAGCACTGCCGAGAAAAAAAAAAAAAAAAAAAGAAAGAAAGAAAAAAAGGTTAAACATAGAATCATCATGTAATCCAGTGATCTCACTACTATGTATATATCCAAAGGAAATGAAATAATTTTATCAATGAGATACCTTTACTCTCATGTTAATTGCAACACTGTTTACAATAGCCAAGATATGGAGTCAACCATGCATGAATGGATAAAGAAAAGTTTCCTATTTCTTGATTTTTTGTTTTAGCATTGATTTTCTACTATGGAAAGTGAAGACTGTTCTCTTTCCGCCGCCTTCTTGCCATACATGAACACTCCTTCTATCCTCCTCCCACTCTTTTCTCTATTTTGATTATTTGCATTATTCTGACCACATAAGTGAGATTTGAAGAAGCCAAAAATATACTTTTGCTACTTTCCCAAAAAACTCCTTCTTTGCTCTAGAAAACTCGGGTAATTAAAGGGAATTTTGGGTATCATCTTTGGGTTGTGGTTTAAAGGTAAATAATTCCTTGATAAATTCTGAATTGCCCTAATTCCCTGAAAAGCTGTCAGGGATGAGAGTTGAGTGGAGCATGGAGAATCTCTACTTGGACCTTCCCCCTCCCTTTCTCATCTGTTTTCTGCCTTCAGCGAATTGCAGGCTCCCAGCTTTCCCCCCAGCTCCAGTATTTTGGTCAGTCACTGAGTGGGGGCCAGGACCTCACAAGGGATGGACTGATGGACCTGGCTGTAGGGGCCCAGGGGCACGTACTGCTGCTCAGGTGAGAATTCGGAGCACTCAACCTTTGAAGAAGTTTCCTTGCTGTATGAAGTTTTCTGATGGTCTTTTGGTGTCCCTGTAGATCCCAGCCAGTGTTGAGAGTTATGGTGACCATGGAGTTCACACCCAGGGAAGTGGCAAGGGATGCATTTGAGTGTCATGAACAAGTGGTGAGAAGCAAGGCTGCTGGGGAGGTCAAAGTTTGCCTCCTTGTCCGTAAGAGCACACGGGATCGACTAAGAGAAGGTGAGGCTTGGTGGGTAAATCTCAAAAGACTAAACGACTGGGGGCATTGTTAGGTGGCTCATTCCAGTCTGCCCAGCCTCTGGTAATCCAGAGAAAAGTTCTGACGGGCTCTGATACTTTCCCAAGTCTGGCTAGGGTGGGCAGGCTCTTCCCTTGCTGGGTGAGAAGTCCAGCCAACCTCAGAAGTGAACAAGCATCACTCACTCCCTTACACTTTCCATGCTGGGAGAACTAAGGACCCACTTCCTGTGAACAGATTAGGATCATTTTTCTTAAACTGTGAGAACTCATTTGGTGAGGTAAAGTTGATGAGGCTAAACAAAAATTAACAAAGCATATGCATTTTATCACTAGTGACCTGAAATTTTCCCTTGTCCTTATTCTCAAAGAATGGAATTGTGTCTGGTAGGGGAAGAGTAATGACAGCATTAGAAAGAAATGAAAGGAGGAGAAAAGAAGTTATCTTTCTAGCAGCAGTCTTATTGAGTTGAAGAGATAATAATAGTTGAGGAGAGATTGGGGCAGCCAACATGGATGAAATTGCAAGAAAAGTTTTGGAGAGTAAGGAATTATGTAAAAGGCACCCCAAAATGTACACAGAAATTCCTCTCAAGTCATTGGCCGACTCATAAGCCATGAATGTCCAGGTCAATCTGGTAGAAAATAGCAACTGAAAAGCTAAAGAGCTGAGCAAAGAATTAAACACATTCCCAGTGCTAAGGAATCAGATTTAAGAGGGGCCTTGGTAAATGCCTTGGTCTTTCCATTGAGACAAATGAACAGCAACCAAAGGAAATAGATAATATAAATAGACCCGTGGGTGATTTAGAAATTCAAGTGATCAGACAGGAACAAAAAAATCCCCCTACAAATAATGTATTCAAGAGAAAAAAAGGATGGGAAACTTCAGGAGGCAATTCATAAAATAGAGTCAAACTGAAATTCTGACACAGATATTCAGTGACTGAAATTAAGAATTCAGTAGATGAAATAGCAGATTAAGAAGCAGAACAGAGAATTACTAAACTAGAGATAAATTAATTGAAAGTGTTCAGATTAACACACATAAAAAGGATAAAGAATACAGACAAAATCATAAAGACATAGGATTTGGTAAAAGAGCTAACAAACTATGTCATTGGGGAAAGAGAGAGAAATGAATCACAGGAAGCATGAAACAGTGTTAAGAATTTTTCCAAAACCCAATAGATCAAGATTCTTTAAAAAAAGAAATCAAAGCAGGGTAAATATAAAGGAAGCCATACCAAAGTGTATTACAGTTGTGTTACTGAATACAAAAGACAAAGAAAAAAAACTTAAAAGAAGCCAGAAAAATACAATTAATTTTCTAATATGTAATAGAAGAGCTACCTTGTTTTGAGCAATTACTTTATGGTCACAATTTTATTTCATTTTCACCACTGGAAAGGTATAATTATTATCCTGACTTTGAAAATAAGGAACTGAGACTCAAAGAGGTCAGATAAGGGGGTCCAAATCACACAGCTGGGGAGCAGAGGAGCTGGGTCTCAAACTCCTCTCTGCCCGACTCTGCAGCCCAGGCTCCTCCCCACCATGCCCTCCTGTTGTTCCTTCAGGAAATATCCAGAGCACTGTCACTTATGACCTGGCTCTGGACTCTGGCCGCTCACAGTCCCGAGCCATCTTTACTGACACAAAGAACAGCACACGCAGACAGACGAAGACCTTGGGCCTGACACAGGAATGCGAGACCCTGAAGCTCTCGTTACCGGTGAGCAGGCGAGTGGCCAGATCCCTGGACTGAGAACGGGTGGGCATGGGAAGCTGAGGAGATTCCCTAATCCCACTCTCTCTCAGGATTGTGTGGAGGACTCAGTGAGCCCTATTACCCTGCGCCTCAACTACACTCTGATGGGGCTGCCCTTGTCCTCTTTTGGAAACCTTCGACCAGTTCTGGCTGTGGATGCTCAGAGACTGTTCATAGCCTCGGTGAGTCCTCGAGCTGGGTCGCTACAGGGTCATGGAAAAGATCAGTACTTCATTTTGGTTTATTTCTAATATTTCTGATGTATGGGTGGCTCACATTTATTCATTCATCAGCTGATGGACATTCCTGTTGTTTCTTCTCTCCTCGTCTTACCACTGTCCCTCCTTTCTCAACCTCCAGGTCACCTTTAATGTTACATTTAATGTGGGGTCTGATGTTGAAACTTATTTTACATAATTTTACTTCAACATTTTGTTTAATTCTTTCATTTCATTATTTCTTTTCCTTTCATTTCTGTTTTTTACAGTTTCCCTTTGAGAAGAATTGTGGTAATGACAACATTTGCCAGGATGACCTCAGCCTCACCTTCAGTTTCATGAAGTGCGTTTCTTTTCCTCATTGCCTCTTTCAAACCTGTACATGGTGTGGAACCCTGTTCTTCTCCTGGCTCCTCAGGGAGCCTTCAGAGAACAGCTCTATGGCAGGTGTCAGTGTGCCACGAGGTCCCTAGTGACTGCTCTGAGTCACTCTAAGTGGCTGACCCCCTTCCCACAGGGCAGCCCTCAAGAGCCTCCTGGCTTGTTTTGTTGTCCCCACAGCCTGAACACCCTGGTGGTGGGTGATCCCCAGGACATCAATGTGACATTGACTGTGAGAAACGAGGGCGAGGATTCCTACAGGACTCAGGTCACCTTCTACCACCCAGCTGGCTTGTTCTATCGGAAGGTGTCAGGGGCCCAGGTAGCCAGGTCCTTCTTAGGCCCCATCTGACCTTTGCTTTCCCCATCTTCATGGCTGCTGGGTAATACCCACTTCTGCCTCCCTTGCCTTCCAGAACCAGCGCTCACAGCGATCCTGGCGTCTGACCTGTGAGTCTGATTCTTCCACTGCAGGGCCTCGGGCTTTGAAGAGCACCAGCTGCTGCATAAACCACCCCATTTTCCCAGGCAACTCAGAGGTCAGAGCTCCCAGTTCCTTCTCTCTTTTTCTCTATTGTCTTCCTCTGGAATTCTTCTCCTCCTCCTCTTCCTTCTCCTCTCTCCTTTCTCCTCCTCCTCCTTCTCCTCATTCTTAAGAACCAAGATTCCTTTTTTTTTTTTTTTTTTGTTCTGGGGTTTGGGCCCAGGGACTCTCCACCACTGAACCACACCCCCAGCCCTTTTTTGTATTTATTTGAGTTGTCTAGCACCTTGCTGTTGCTGAGACTGGCTTTGAACTCGAGATTCTCCTGACTCAACCTCCCAAGTCACTGGGATTCCAGGCATGACCACTGCGCCTGGCACAAAACAGCTTTATTGAGACATAATTCATATGCCATAAACTCACCCATTTAAGATGTACAATTCAGTGGCTTTCAGTACACTCAGAGTTGTGCATCCTCAATCATGATCAGTTTTAGAGACCTTGCTATCAGCCTCCAACCCCTGCCTCTCCCATCCCCTGATAACCACTGATTTACTTATCTTTATAGATTTGCTTATCCTGGATATTTCATATAAATGGAAACATATAGTATGTGGTTCTCTGGAATCAATTTATTTGGATTAACATTGTGTTTAAGGATCATTCACCTATCAGTACTTCATATTATTGCTGAATAATATTTCCATTGTGTGGGTGGATTGCATTTTATTTATCATTCATCAGTTAATAGATATTTGTGTTGTTTCTTCTCTCCTATTCTTATCACTGTATCTCCTTTCTCTACCTCCAGGTTACCTTTAATGTCACATTTAATGTGGAGTCTGATGCTTTCCTTGGAAACAAGCTACTCCTCAAGGCTAATGTGACCAGGTGCACTGTCCCTGACCCTCCACAAGCATTCTTCCCTTTGAAGCCCCAACCCCTTGTCCAGGGTGAACGTTTCCCATCCCCCAACTGGTTCTTTGTTCAGATCATTTATTCATGCAACAAATACTTACTGAGTACTCACAGTTATGTTGAATGCTTGTGGGACAGTGGCAGATAGGACAGCTGTAGTTCCTGCCCTTAGAGGTTATAGACACAGAGGTTATGGGGCACTGATACACAAGAAAACTGACAATCATAATATAATATAAATGAAGCCGGGCGTGGTGGCGCACGCCTGTAATCTAAGCGACATGGGAGGCTGAGTCAGGAGGATTGCGAGTTCAAAGCAAGCCTCAGCAACTTAGCGAGGCCCTAAGCAACTCAGTGAGACCCTGTCTCTAAATAAAATACAAAATAGGGCTGGGGATGTGACTCAGTGGCCAAGTGTCCCTGAGTTCAATCCCTGGTTCCAAAAAATAAAAAAAATAAAAAAATAAAAATAAAAATAAAAATTAAAAAAAAAATATAATATGAAATGAATGACTAGATGGGGGATGTCCAGTGTTCTTGGGAGCTTGGTATTCAGAGAAGATTC
>JAJEJO010003081.1:66180-130602 GCA_020662805.1 Glaucomys volans | reverse complement strand
TTTCTACCAAATATCTCAACTTCACGGCCTCGGAGAAGACCAGTCATGTTATACAGCATCAATATCAGGTGAGCACAGGGGACGTTTGAGTCCTAAGAGGACATTGGGGAGGGAAGTTGATGTAAAGAAAATATACAAACAATGATGGGAAATGTGCATAAGGTGCCTAATGCATGCCAGGCATAGCTCTGAGAGAGAGAGAGAGAGAGAGAGAGAGAGAGAGAGAGAGAGAGAGAGAGATCTCACTCTGTGCACATACAACTACATGATGAACTCATTTTATTCTGAAGACTGTGGGGCATTGTTGCTACCCCCAGTTTACATTTGAAGAAACTGGGGCTCAGAGAAGTTAACAAAACCTGTCCAAGGCCTCACAACTAATAAGTGGAGGAGCCAGGACTTAGGACCAGCCCGTCTGACTCTCATGTATTTAATGGCTATACTCTCTGCCTCCCAGAAAGAGGCAGAACACTTGGGTCTTATTCAGGTATACTGGGTAGTAAGGAATGGAGAGGCTGAGTCTAGGAGTTGGTGGGGTGCAAGGACAGACACCTGAACTCCCATTCTTTCCTTGTGTAGTTCAACAACCTGGGCCAGAGGGGCCTCCCCATCAGTGTGACCTTCTGGATCCCTGTCCAGCTGAACCATGTGACAGTCTGGGATCACCCTCAGGTCATCTTCTCCCATGTGAGTCCAGCTGGACCTGAGAAGTGGGTCTAGTTCCTCACTCCATAGTCCTGATCTTTCCTAAAATTTGTTTCCTGCACTGAACTTTGGTGGCTCTCTGACTCTCTTCTGGATCCAGACTGTCTCACCCCAGTGTTTCTTTCTCTTCTCACAGTGTCTCTCTTTCCTCAGAACGTCTCAAATGTTTGCCACACTGAGAAGAGACTCCCGCCCTACTCTGACTTCCAGGCTGTGCTTAAGAAGACCCCAGTGCTGGTGAGTAGCCCCAGGGCTACATGTAGACCCATGGTGGTCCCTCATTGGAGCTCAATATGGTCTCTTGACTGAGAGGGCAAAGCACACAGTGATTGCTCATTTCTCTTTTTCCCTAGAACTGCTCCGTTGCTGTCTGTCAGAAAATCCAATGTGAAATCCCATCTTTTGGTGTCCAGGAAGACTTCAACGTTGTCCTCAAAGGCAACCTCTCATTTGACTGGTATATCAAGGTATGTGGGATCCTGAGACTTTGTGGGGCACAAATATGGTACAAATATGGATCCCAGACATGGCTACTGCTCTGTTCTTTTCCACAGACTTCGCATAACCACCTCCTACTTGTGAGCACCGCAGAGATCTTGTTTAATGATTCCATGTTTGCCCTCCTTCCAGGACAGGGGATGTTCGTGAGGTCCCAGGTAACTGGCTCAGACACAGAGGGACTGTTGGAAGGAGGAGGGGAGACTGGGTTTATCAAGATGATTTCTGGGTGGGGAGGGAGGAAAAAGAAACAGGTGGGGACTGGGACATTGGGGGAGATAGGTTCAGTGGGAGTGTAGGTCTGATTGGAGAAACCTCTAGAAATTTGGTGTCTGTCTCCCCTGATGCACCTCTTTTCTCCTCTTCCTTCCCCAGACAGAGACCAAAGTTGAACCATATGAAATTCACAACCCTGTGCCGCTCATTGTGGGCAGCTCCATTGGGGGACTGGTACTCCTGGCCCTCATCACTGCTGCCCTGTACAAGGTACCCCTGGTTGGCCCTTTCCGATCCCTCCTCCCTTCCCATGTGTGCAGGGGTTTAACTCCCACTACTGCGTCTAGCTGTGTGATCTTGGGCAGATGGGGCCTCTCTATGCCTCAGTTTCTTCAGCTGTAAAACAGTTATCAATACCCATTTTGTGAAGGAAATTGGGTTAATGTATAGAGCAACTAGAATGGCCCCTGGTATAGAAGGACCTTCTTTTTTATTTGTTTGTTTTTTGTTTTTTGGTACTGGGGATTGAATCCAGGGGTTCTCCACCACTGAGCCACATCCCCAGCCCTATTTTGTATTTTATTTAGAGACAGGGTCTCACTGAGTTGCTTAGGGCCTCGCTAAATTGCTGAGGCTGGCTTTGAACTTATGATCCTCCTGTCTCAGCCTCCCAAGTGCTGGGATTACAGGCGTGAACCACCGCGCCTGGCCCAGAAGGACCTTCATATAGGGAGTAATTCTCCTTGCTTTATTTTATATTTCTTTTCTGGCTCCAACATTGATGGGATTTCCTTTCCTTCCTCACTTTTCCCAGTTCCCTTCTACTCTCTGTCCCATTTTTTTTTACCCCTCTTTGTCCTTTTGTCCTTACTCTTGGTTTGTATGACCCTTACCTTCTCCCTGGCTTCCGTGGCCCTTACAGCTTTGTCTCTGCCCCAACAGCTTGGCTTCTTTAAGCGACAGTACAAGGACATGATGAATGAAGCCGGTCCCCAAGAGGCCCCACCCCAATAACAGCTCCTTCTCCAATGTGCGGCTGCTTCAACAGCAAGCAGGACTTGGGTCAGACCAACATGCAGGTCCCTATGCTGCTGGACAGATATGTCCTTTAGGAAACTGGTGTATTTATGTCTGAATCAGAAAGACCTGCTTGGGCTTCCATTCATGTGTGTGTGTATGAATTGTGTATATGACTCAGGTGTCTGCAGCACCTCCTGGTGAGAAGGGAATTGGCCAGGCTTCCTTGTGTGTGGGTGAAGATGCTGTTGTGCCTTCTTCTGAGGAAGGTGATGACATCCCTTGTGGGCAAAAATAAAGGGAAATGCAGCAGCTCTTCTCTTTGCTGAAGGAAGTGAGACTTCCCCGTGTGGGCAAATGTGCAGACCTGCAAGAGAGTGTGGAACCAGAACTTAAAAGTACACAGAATAGCCATGGATGGAACCAGGAGCTCATGAGCCAACAGGAGTCTGACCTAATCCATTCCACACTAGAGTTGATGGGCCCAATAAAGATGTCCAATGAGGAATGCTAATTCCCTTTACTTATTCATTTATTATTTTGATGTTATTTTTATTTTTGAATTGATAAACCTGTCCATAGTACAAAAATTGAAAGATGTTCAAGAGTGAATGGTGAAAAGTCTTTCTTCTTAGCTCTCTTCCCTCCTTAGGGGCAGTCAGGGTTATACTGTTTTTGTCTTCTTCAGAGACATTCTAGGCATGTGCAAATACACACACACACACAAGCTTCTCTTTTACACAAATGGCAGCATACTTTGTACTGTGATGTATCTAACTTTTTCATTAGTAGCTCAGATCGTTTCATGTCAAGTTACTTTCATTCTTTCATTCAGTTGCAGAAGGTTCTATTGTGTGATTGTGTAAGAATGTAGTGAACCAGTCTCCTTTGGATATTTTATTTCTAACTTCACTATTATGAACAATGCTGAATAAATTGGATGTGCCACTTTGCATGTGTGTAAGAATAATTTATAGAATATATTCCTAGAAGTTTGACTTCCCCAAGAAGCAAAGCCAAGACAAGAATCTGAGTGAAAGAATTTACTTAAGAAGCAAGTCCGGGCTGCAGTTGTAGCTCAGTGGTAGAGCGCTTGCCTAGCATGTGTGAGGCACTGGGTCGGATCCTTAGCACCACATAAGAATAAATAAAAGGTATTGTGTTCATCTACAACTAAAAAATATTTAAAAAAGAAGTGTTTCTATGAAACAGCCATAGGTGGGGGAAATAAGCTGGGAAAGGGAAGGCAGCTGCTAATGGTGTTATTGCCAACAAAAAGATATGAACCCCTGGAGCTTAATTCCACTGGAACATTCTGTGAGACAATGAAGAACTTGTGCCTTAGCATTATGCTGGCCAAGGGGAGCAGCGGGTAGGGAACACCAATAGCTATTGGCTAAGAGTTGCTCTTGGTGGAAACAGGGTGTCAATCCAGTGGCACTTCTGGTTTACCCTGAATGTGAGAAGAGCAGACTCTGGTGGTCAGAGAAAGAGATAGAGGTGCTGCCATTGAAGTGTGGGAGAACACAACTCCTGGCAATCCCGTGGGGATATGGGTGGGGGCACTTGCTATCAAGAGAAGGTAAAGTTTTGAAAACTATTTCCAGGGGCCTCCCTCCTCTGGGGGAAGCCCACCTGCCCATCTACTGTACTTATGTGAATGCACTAACTATTTCCCTGGCTTTAACATACATCCTCTAATTCTCATACTAGTCCAGCTAAGGGGCTACCACTGGCTTTTTATCCAAATTTCACATATGATGAACTGAGGCTTAGATCATACCAGTGGCCTGAGGTCACACTGATAAGGGAATGAAGCTGGCATTTAATCTCAGCTCTGTTTGGCATTACCATCTTTCCACTGGCTGAAGAGTGAACGTCATGGTGTGTCATTCTGCACCTTGCAGGATGAGGGCAACACCAGAGAATGCCAGAGTGAGGCAGGAGGAACCTGGATACTGACTCTGAAGAACTACTATGTTAGCCTTGCACTCCATTTTTTTATACTGATTCAGAAGAGAGAAAGGAACATTGACATGTTGCAGGCAGACACACTAAATTTGGCCTGAGGATGCTTCTACACTCAACTCCTTACACAATGACTTGTAGCCTGACTTAGTACATGAAACTGACTGAAAAAATCTAACCCAGGAGTACACTTCTGTACACACAGCTGAATCTTGGCTGAAGACAGAAGCTGAACTGCAGTCAGTGGCAGGCGTCCAAATGAGTCCTTCAAGGCTCTTTAAGCTGTCTCTATACCATACTTCCATTTGCTATCCATCAACTGCCTGACCATGTTGCAGGTCACAATTCTTGAAACTGTTCTGGTTCTGAGGGTTGCCTAGTTTTAAACTTGTAAATGAAAGCCAGTCAAGATCTTTAAATTTGTTGTAGTTTGTCTTTTGACAGACATTGTTATTCTGAGCCTCTGATATAGCAGCTGCTCCTTTATCACTACTTTTCCAAAGATCATTTTCCTCTTTTGGTCCAAGAAACAGAATTTGGGACAAAACTTGAAGGCTACTTATGGTGCAGCCTCTCCTAGGATTTCAGTCCCCTCCATCACTTATCATGATATGGACAACACCCATATCCATTCTGGGATGGACATGGGCTACAGTCATTTTTTCCTTGGGCAGGACTCTTTTTTTGTACTGGGGATTGAACCCAGGGGTGCTTAACCACTAAGCCACATCCCCAGACCTTTTAAAAATATTTTATTTAGAGACAGGGTCTTGCTAAGTTGCTTGGGGCTTCCTAAGTTCCTGGTACTGACTTTGAACTTGTGATCCTCCTGCCTCAGCCTCCCAAGTTGCTGGTATTACAGGTGTGCCTCCATGCCCTGCTGGGTAGGACTTCTTGGTGATCCCACTTGGTTTGATCTCCAAGGATTTATCCTCAATCTCTGACAGCACCATGGGAAAGGTCCTACCCTTTGTCCTTTCCTACCTGGTGACAGAATGACCTGATAGAGAAATTAATTATGATCTCTGTGCACTGTAGAAGTGGGAGAAGGTACTAGAAATGTGATATGCCTGTTAGTTGTGGCATAGATATTCAGTTCTCCCTCTCTGCATAGCACTCTGGTCTCTGAGGTCAGGATCAGTAATTTGAGGCCCTGACTACCTCTGCAGTCACCTTCTGATCCTGCTTTTCCCACTCAAACTCTCACTTCTCAAATGCACCATATTTAGGTGACCAACCAGAATCCTTCTAAAAGTGAAAGGAACTGTGATCAGTCATTGCACTGGAACACTAGGCCTGCCTGGGACAGATCAGGATGTGATTTGTTCCCCTACCCACGCCCCTTTTCATCTTTCAACTTTTGCCTGTGCTCCACCTTCTGCCCAGAACTCAGTTCCTTTTCCCCATCACCTGACTTTTGCCTTAGTTTAAATGTTACATCCTCCAGATCCTCCTGATTTTCTAGTTGAGAAAAGCCCTACTTCTCATGTGCTTCCATAGTAACCTGAGTTTCTTCCTCTGAAAACTATATATTCCTCAAGGACAGGACTCCCATTGCATCTCCAGACTCTAGGACAATATCTAGAACATGTAATAAACAATTGCTGAGTATATGTGTTGAGTAAATGAATCTGTGAATGAAAAGACTTGTTTCCCCAGATCCCCTATTCTCTTTGTGCTTTCTACCAACAGACAATGCTTTCAAAAATCTATTTCCCTTATCCCAACACATTTGTTCACAAACAGAATAGTCAACTGAGCTGCTTCATTCTCTAGATTCTGAGAGACTGAATATACTAAGGAACAATGGCCAGCCTATATATAAAATTACACCTCTGACCCACAATGTGCAGCAACAAATACATTAGCTACAAAAACCAGCCCAGGAAGTCAGCCTACTATCTGTATGTCACACTTCCTGATATACAGATATCTCTAATAACCAGACCAGGAACCCCAATGACTGCAACAACTGGCCCCATGGCCAAGTCTTGATTAATAATTGAAAGCTTCCCTAATTTTTGTCCTTACTTCCAATTCATGACCAATCAGAGAAAATCAAATATGTGCACTTAACCAATCTCATAGGATGGCTGCTTGTACTATTAGGCTTTCCTACTCCTCTGCCTGTAGTGATGGTGTCAGACTTACTTGCTACAATAATCTCTGAATAATTGCCTTTGTCGTTCTCATTTGGTTGGTCTTTGTTTCTACAATCCTCTGGTCCAGCATCTGTGAAAAATAAGTGAATAAAGCAATTTCCTTTCCACATCCTTTTTATTTTTATTTTTTTGTGGTGCTGGGGATTGAACCCAGGGCCTCGTGCTTGCAAGGCAAGCACTCTACCAACTGAGCTATATCCCCAGCCTCCACATCCTTTGTGGGCATTCCTATTTGAGTATAGACTTTGGAGAACAATTGCTAAAATAATTCCCTTTATCTTCCATCCACCCCACATTGACCTTTGAAGTACGAGGTGTCTCAGCAATCCAGGCTGAGTGAACACAAGTTGAAGATACTGGTGGCCAAGTTCTGCCATATTTACATCTGCCTATTGAGGGCCATCCTACTATTAGGCCAAGGCCAAGAATATAGAAGCTGAGTGTGATGACCCAGCCTTATTCCTCCTCTCTGGAATTCTTCCTCTCCCAGTTCACCTAGGCATTTCCAGCCCAGCCTCTCCCAGGCACAGCCCCACTTGGCCCACAATTTCCCCAAGACCCTGGATGCCTTCCCTGTTCTGTGTTTTTAGTTTATCTCCCTGGGATTCCCTTGTTCCTTCCTTTTGCTCTAAAAAGTGGTTAAGATCAAAATATTTAAGTCCCTAGTTGCTGTCTGTGTCTCTCTGAGATCCAGTCTTCTGGGTTGTCACTGATTTTTTAGTTACCATGTTGGTTGCTAAAGGCTCACAACTGTTCCCTTCTCTGGAGAATTGTCTTAGCTGAATAGGAAACTGGGTGGTGGGGTTAAGAGATGCAAAAAGGCGGATAAGCACTCAGTGATCTATGACTGATGGACAAAGGCAGTACCATGGGCCAACTCTGGTCTCCCAGTGGGACCTGTTCCATGGTGCAATTCATTTTCCCCAGCTTCCTCTGGGATCAGGACAAAGTCAGATTCTAGTGGAGACAAATTCACTATCACTTTAGCTTCTTTTCCTGCTCTATCCTGGCTCATCCCCTTCTCCTAAGACCCTCCTTCAAAAAACTGCAATCTCAGATTCTGTATCTAGGAAAACCAGACCTAGGATGATTGC
This sequence comes from Glaucomys volans, assembly GCA_020662805.1. Classification (NCBI taxonomy): domain Eukaryota; kingdom Metazoa; phylum Chordata; class Mammalia; order Rodentia; family Sciuridae; genus Glaucomys; species Glaucomys volans. The sequence continues at coordinate 122,942 of JAJEJO010003081.1, read as the reverse complement.
CATTCTGAAGAACTCTCTGGACCATACGTTTTCATCTTTACAAAAGATAAAAAGTCTGTTTGTTTCCTTGCCCTGGCCATAGTCAAGCTCTTGAAGGCAGACATCATCTTTTGTTGTTGTTCATTGTGATGTCTATGATGTTTGGACTTTGCCAAAGAGTAAGGAGCTCAATAGATACTTGTTAATTAATGAATGATGATATTGACAAGACAAAGGGGCTTGGACTAGATTCAGTAAATTATGAGAAAGTGACTGGGTAATGTATGGGGGAAATAAATGGAAGGAAAGGGTTGTAAATTCTAGTAATATTTTCTTTGTACAGATTCAGCTCAGCGTCAACCAATTATTTCGGATGATAGAATGTTCTCTTCTTCCCAGAATACCTTTTGCATGGGAAGTTTCAGGTCCCGCTTCAGGCAGAAACAGAGAGGTCAGAGAGGCTTCCTGCATTTGCTGTGCTCTACCACCTTCAGCTCAAAATAATCAATGTGCCCAAATGGCATATTTTGAGGTGGCATGCTCTGAACCCCTTCAAAGCCAGTCCAGTCTCCTTAAAATTTTCACACCTGCCCAGTGAGGTAGAAATTATTGTTCTCATTTTGCAGAAGAGAATTCTGATGATTATGAAGTTATATTAAACTGACTAATATTGCGCAGACTTCCCATAGCTCAGGATCCAACACAGATCTGCCTGCTTTCTTTCGTGGGCTGGGCTCTTAAATTGAGGGTAGGATTTGAGGGATGTGCCCTGCAGCCTTCCAAGGAAAGGGGAACCTAGAACATGACAAGACCTATAACCAACATCCATGAACTCAACCCCCTTTCTCTCATCAACTCCTTTCTATTATCATGTTTTCACTTCCCCTTTCTCCTCTGTCTCTAATTCACCAAATTTAAGTGCAAAATAAGAAGAGCATATTACTTATTTCAGCCAAATCATTTGTCATTCATGACCAAGCTTGAGCAAGGACAATGGACCACACTTTAGTTCTTGTGGAGTTTTGACAAGGTATGAGCCTGGTGTTGCCTCTTCCTTCTTCCTTTGCTCGTTGTCTATGTATTTTCTTTTGTGTACCAGGTACACTTTGGTTGTGTTCCTTAATGCCCCTCTATTTCCTTCTACTTGTTGTATCCTAAATTTGCACCAATTCAACTTAGCTCATCCCTCAGAAAGCAAGCTTCTGCCCCTTTTCTGAGGCAGTCTTCTGATTTACACTATTATTGAGGAGGCCTTAGGGTGATCTGGGCTGAGTGCTTGGTTCATCAACTTCAAATTTGTGTCCATTTCCCTTCTACCCATCCATTCACCTGTTCACCCATTGCTACATTTCCTCTAAAACTCATATTGAAATTTATGTTTTGTTTTTGCTCTTTAATGGCTTTACTCATAATCAGCACAATAGGAAACTACTCAAATGTTCTTCAGCTGAGTGACACATAAACAAACTGGTATATCCATTCAATGGAATATTACTCAGCCATAAAAAGAAACAAACTATTCTTACATACAGCAATAAATGCATCATACCAAATTTATTTCTTTTCAGTACCTGAGGATTAAGCCCAAGGACACTACCAGTCAGCTATATATGCAGCTCTTTTTATTTTTATTTTTTTACTTTCGGAGAGGGTCTTGCTAAGTTGCTGAGGCTGGCCTTGAACTTTATGTTGCAATTTAATTTCTATTGTAACATTTTTAAGAAGTGTGATCTTTAAGAGGTAATTAGATGACGAGAGCTCTTCCTTTATGAGGAGCTTAGTACAATTATTGCTGGAGTAAGCTCCATCCTTCTCTCTCTTACACATGCTCTTCTGCCATGTTATGATGCAGCATGAAAATCCTTGCCAGATGCTGGCACCATGCTCTTGAACTTCCCAGGCTCCAGACTCATGAACCCAATAAAATTCTACTGTTTACAATGTCTCTAGTCTGTGGTATTTTATTATAGCAGCAGAAAGTAAACTACAGCCACTCACCCATTTACCAATCATTCGCCACCCTATTCTTCCATTCATCTAACCTGTCTACACACAAACTCATTTACCATCTCAACACACATTCATTCTCACACCCAACAGACATGCACTGACCTATTGTTGTGTCTACTCAGGATCTAATGCCCAATTGTTGGAGTGACAAAGATAAATGAGATGCAGTAGCTTCCCCTAATGGAGTCTCATCTAGATGAATTCTCATCTTTTAATTTTCACAAAGAAAGACTGATAGGAACCCAAAGACAAGATGGCAGTTGAGTAAGACCTGAATCACCACCAGCTGTAACATGGACTTGGTGCACATGCCCAAGACTGTGCAGGTCTGTGCCCTGTGAGACAAGTATAACACAGCACAGTGTCAGCCTTGGCAGCCAAGGGACAGCCTCTACCAACCCTTGCCCAACCTCAGTCAGCCCAGCATGGAGCAAGACCCCATCCTGGGTGTAGGACAGGATAGTAAGCATGAGACTTTGCCTTGAAATTCAGTGCTTGGCTGGTGAAACCTAACACTGGTAGATCCTAACAGCCCCTTCCCAAGTCCAGTGCCCATGGTTGGAGCCTCTGGACTCATCCCAGTTCCAAGTGGAGACCGGTACCCTCAGCCAATCAGACTTCTCTTCTGGGTAACATCACCTGTGGTTGATTGCAGTGATAACAGAACATGAGTCTGTCACAGCAGCAGGTATCCTATAGCAGCAGGGGACTTAGTCCCACTCCTGTGCTGGATTGGTTGGGGCTCAGAAAGAAGAGAACTTAAAAAAGCCTATGGGAACTTTGGAACAGCATTGAAAGAGTAAATATTCAGGTGACAGGGGTTAAGAGAGACCTGAAAGTGCTAAAGGAATGGGAATGGTGCCCACAGAGTTAATAAGAGGAAACTTCCCAAATCTAGAAAAAGACACAAATATCCAGGTACAGGTAGGTCAAAGGATATTGGTCAGATTTAACTCATTCAAGTTTACCTTAACACATAGCATAATCAAGTTCTCAAAGTTAAAGAAAAAGGATTCTTAAAGCAAAAGAAACACATAGTGTTCCAATTTGCTTGACAGCTGACTGCTCAGCAAACACCTTTCTGACCAGGAGACAGTATGATGAGATTTTCATAGTACTGAAGGGAAAGAAAAAAAACAAACCTGCTAACGAAGAAAGTACAGAAATGAAGGAGAATGAAGGAGAGATAAAGACATCCCCAGACAAAATAAACTGAGAGAATCCATCACCATCAGATTTGTCTTACAAAGCAATGCTGAAGGGAGTTTTTCAACTGAAAGAGATGCTTAACAAGTAAGAAGAAAATTCCAGAAGGTATAAAACTCATTCATAAGGTTAACTATACAGGCAAATTCAGAATGCTCCAATAATGTAAGTATGCTGTACAAACATTAGTATGAAGACTAAAACACCAAGCAGTTAAAAAGTTATATTAATATGTTAAGAGATAGGGAGTATAGAAATATTTGGGATATCAAAAATTCAACATGTTGCTGGGTGTGGAGGCACACAGCCTATATTCCCAGCTACTTGGAAGGTAGAGTCAGGGAGATCACAAGTTTGAAGCCAGCCTAGGAAAATTAAAGAACCTGTCTCAAAATAGAGATAAGAAGGGCTGGTGATGTAGTTCAGTGGCAGAAAATCCCTGGGTTCAACCTCAGTACTGCAAAGAAAAGAATATCAAAATGGGTGGAGGATCAAAATGGGAATGTAGTACAAGTGTAGAGTTTTGTAAATTAGTATTCTCTTTTTCTATCTTTATTAGCAATGTTAAGTTGCTATCATTTCAAAAAAATCTTGTTATAATCAAAAGACTTATTTTGTAAGCCTCATGGGAGCCATTATGCAAAAATCTTCACATAAGAGAAAACAATAAACAAGGAATCAAAACATGAACCCACACATCTGTAGCCAACTGATCTTTAACAGAGGGGCTAAGAACATGCAATGGAGAAAGGACAGTCTCTTCAATAAGTGCAGTTGGGAAAACTGGATATCCATATGCAGAAGAATGGAACTAGACCTTCCTCTCTCACCACATACACAAATCAACTCAAAATATATATTAAATACATTAATGTAAGCCCTGAAACGATGAAACTACTGGAGGAAAACATGTGAAAACCTTCAGGACCCTGAGATGGGCAAGGATTTTTTCTTTGAATAAGACCTCAGAAGCACACAAAATGAAAATAGAGTAATGGGATCATTTCAAACTAAAAAATTCTGTACAGCAAAGGAAACACTCAACAGAGTGAAGATACGACCTATGGAATGGAAGAAAATATTTATACACTGTCCATCCTGACAAAGGGTTAACAGCCAGAATGGATGAAGAACTCAAACAACCTAATAGCAAAACCCAAATAATCTGCTTACCAAAAAAATCTATTTGGACGATAGACCCAAATACATATTTCTCAAAAGGCAAAAAAAATGGCCAAGAGGTATTTGAAAAAAATGTTCAACATCAGTGTTATCAGGGAAATGCTAATCAAAATCACAAAGAAATATCACCTCACTCCAGTTAAAATGGCTGTTGTCAAAACAACAGAAGATAACAAGTGTTGGTGAGAACGTGGAGAAAAGGAAGCAAACGCGGTTGGTGGGGATGTAAATCAGGACAACCATTTAAAATAGTATTGAGGTTCCTTAAAAATTAAAAATGGAACTATCATATGATCCAGCAATTCCATTATTGGGAATGTATCCAAAAGGAAGTGAAAAGACATCTGCTTTCATATGTTTATTGAAGCCAAGAAATGAAGTCACCTGAGTGTTCAATGACTGAAGAATGGATAAAGAAAATGTGTTGTGTGCATAATGGACTACTGGTAAGCCATAAAAGGATGAAATCCTGTCATTTTTTGATAGCATGGATAAAACTGGAGGTCATTATTTTAGGTGAAATAAGACAGACACAAAAACACATGTACTGCATGGTCTCAGTCATTCGTGGAATCTAAAGACCTTTATCTCATAGAAGTTGAGATGAATGGTGGTTAGCAGACACTGGGAAGGGAAGAGGGTGGGAAGTAGTGGGAAAAGGTGGATCTATAGGTACTACCTTCTTGTTAGATAGGAGGAATAAGTTCTGATGTTCCATTGTACAACAGGGTGACCATAGATAATGATGACAATGTATTTTTTTTAAAAGCTAGAAGAAAGGATTGAATATTTTCACCAATAGAGAAATGATAAATGTTTGACATAGGTACATCTTCCCTGATTTGAACATTATACAATGTACATGTGCACCAAAACATCACGTGGTAGCCCGTAAATAAGCTTGTGCCAATTTAAAAAATTGGAATAAGTTGTGCCAATTCAAAACTTTTTTTTAAAATTAAAAAATTTAAAAAAGTAGACTGGGGTTGTGGCTCAGTAGTAGAGCACTTGCTGAGCTTGTTTGAGGTCCTGGGTTCGATTCTCAGCACTGCATACAAATAAAGGTCCATCAACAACTAAAAAAAGTTTTTATAGTAAACTTCAGTATGTCAACTGCCACCACAAATAATAGCAAATACATGTGGCTGAGCTGCAAGCATGAATACACAGGAACTATTAAATCCTCTGTATGTATGCTTAAAAACCTGTTTCTTTGCCTGGATAACATTCTGTCATTCATGCACCAAGGAGTTACTCTGTGCCTCGTATGTGTGCTGAGAGCTGGGGGTAGATAGAGGTTTAGAAGGACCCAGAACCTATACTGGAGAAGCCTACAGTCCCTACCCCAACACTTGGCACATCAAAATACTTCATCTCGAACTGGAGTTGTGGCTCAGTGGTAGAGCACTTGCCTCAAATGTGTGGAGCACTGGGTTGGAACCTCAGCACCACATGAATAAAGACATTATGTCCATCGACAACTAAAAAAAATTAAAAATTTCATCTCCCCACCCCCAAGAATCTCATCGGGAGACTCAAAGCAGAGATAATCATTTTTTCCCTTGGGTCACTCTGCTACCTAATAAAACTTCAGAGGTGTGATCTTCTGTGCAATCTTTTTTTTAATTTACTTATTGACTCATTGAACACAAATGGAGTACAGCTATTGTTTCTCTGGTTGTACACAAAGTAGAGTCACACCATCTGTGCATTCATACATGTACACAGGGCAATGATGTCTGTCACACATTCTGTTATTATTCTTGCCCCCCCCACTACGACTCCACCCCTCCCTTCCCTCTGTGCTATCTATCCTTCCTCCATTCTTGCCACCCTTCCACCCCGCATCATGCATCATCATTAATTTATCAGAGAGACCATTCGGCCTTTGGATTTTTGGGATTGGCTAATCTCACTTAGCATAACAGTCTCCAGCATCATCCATTTACCAACACAACTGGGACCCTTTTCTGTTTTCCTTGTTTCCCAGACTAGGCAGCCCAGAGCCTGGGTCTTGTGATCAATGTGTGTGTGTGTGTGTGTGTGTGTGTGTGTGTGTGTGTGTTGAATGACTGAGTGAACAAATGCTGCCCAGGCAACAAGTCATGTAGAGAGGAGAAAGTAAAACCATTAGCAGTGCGGTTAACACCCTAGCATCTTAAATTCTGTCCTTGGCTTGTACTAGCCAGGTGACCTGAGGAAAAGGATTCAACTTCTCTGGGCCTTCTCTGTGGCATGGGGATGACAGACTCCTTCACGGGCTAGTGTGAGAATTCAATGAGCTATAGAAAGTGGACAGTGATACACATGTTAAGTATTTATTCTGCCATCAGGATGTTATTACCTTATAGTTGCTTCTCCTTTTCAGGGTCCAAGCTTTCTAACCATTTTCTGAAATCCTCTGGCACTTCTAAATCATCCCTCCAGAATTCTATGCCCAGGAGTGCAGAAAGTGAAGCCAAAATTATAGGTGATCAAGTCGAATGGAATTGAGGAATGGAGGCCATCTGAGTCTGGGAAGTTGGAGACCCCCTTTGGGAGATTGGAATGTCAGTGTCTCCAGAGCCCTTTGATCACCAAGGCTATCTGCCTATACTACCCAACCAAAAAGATTATAGGCAGGGAATTGCTAATTAATGCCCCCTCGGTCTCTACCAGCCTGAATCACTCCATTTGGCCCTTCCCCCTGCCCATCTGCTTCTCACCTTTTTGCAATCTTACCAGCATCTCCTGGGCCTAGTCAAGTAGTCAGGAAGGAGAGAGATAAGGGAGGGGAGAGAGCAGGAAAACAAAGGAAACTTTAGTCTAAAGAGGAGCAGAGCACTCTCACTTCCTGGGATACCAGAATACCAGCCATGGCCCCCTTCTCCCTCCCAGGAGAAGTCTGTGTTACTACCTTTAAATAAAACTTGCTTCATATGCTTGCCTCAGGTGTGCTTCTCTGGTGTTATACTTCAACATTTGAGGAAGCAGAACTCATCACTGATAACTGGCAGTATCAGAAGAACTAGGTGCTTTTGGAAGGAAACCTCTGAGTACCTATGTATGTGTGTGTTTCTACTCTATAGATAGAAACAAATTCTATTAAGAAAATCCTAGGTTAGAAAAGGGATGTCATTTAAAGACAGAAGCAAGACAGATTGCGTGTAACAAGAGGAAGGACAGATATTGTGGAGTAACTCTAGTCAGGCCACGTGGGTGAGCATGAGGTGGGAAATGGACTGAAAATCCAACGCAATCCGAGGGTTTTTGCCCACTAGGTTTCTGTTCTCTTCTTCCCACCCAGAGGACAGCAAGCAAAATAGACAAATGAATGAAAGCAGAAGCTTCTGATCTGGTTTCTCCACCCTTCACACTATGCCACGCATATGCCAGATCAGATGCAGCCCCTCCTGCCTTCCACCCTCCTGGAATCTTCTTCACTAGCACCTCTGAGCTCAAGGATGGAGCAGAAAATAATATGTTGTCAGGAATGCCAGAATGAGAAAGGCTGGCTGCTCTCCAAACTCTCCTAAGACCTTCCACTTGCCCTTGATCTCTTGCTGCAGGCTTGATCTGGGTTCTGTGCACCCCAGGGGTGCCAGACAGAGCTGGGTTTGGCTGACTCACAGTCCCAGTGGGCTGAGGAGATGGCTCCTAGGCCCCTTCCTGCTATGTCATCCCCTCAGCCCTTTGGAAATGAAATGTCACAGTCATGATTCACTAAAATAAGGTTGTAAGTTACCCAGTGAGGTCCTGGCAAGAGCCTCACTGCTCTCATCTGTAAAATGGGTGGGTTATATTAAGGGCACCTTCTATCCTACACTTTAATGATCCAAATTTGTCCTTGGCAAAAGTGAGCTGTCTTACCTTGGTTTTTTCCTGGTTGGAATTCACCTCGAGTGAACCTGAAGCATCCAAGAAGCATGTTAGGTGGCTTGAAGGAAGAGGTGTGGTCTTATTCTTCTAGTATTCTTGTTAATTTCCTCACTCACTGGGGATGAAGCCCAACCCTGAGAAAAGGGAGCAACAGAAAGGCCTGGACTTGTACCTTCATGGAAGGCCGAGGCCTCTCTGGCATTCACCCTGTCCATGAGAACTAGCCTTCTTGTTTGAGTCATTTCTGACTTACCCAGAATCTGGACCACTTCCCCTTTCTCTTTAGAGTTTTTTCTGTTACCATTACTTTGCAGAAATTCAACACTTCTCTTTCTCTCTCCTAAGTTTTCCTTAGCTCCATGCATTCCAGGGCCTTTCTCCAGCCATATTATGCTTGAAGTCTCTGTAGATACTCACCTCCAGGTGACACTGCTGCCCTCATCCCTCATCCTCAGCCCTTGCCAGCCTGGACTCTCCCTACCTTGGCATGCTTCACTCCAGGGTCACCGATGGTCTCTTTTGCCAGAACCAGGAGCATACTCATTTCTTCCCTCACTTGCTGTTTAGCGACCTGTGACAGTGTTTGCTCTCCTTTTCTCCAGCTCCCTTCTTGCCCCTGTGCTTCCCTCTCTCTCTTCCCTCTTTGTGGGGTCTTGCTCTGCTGCCAACAGTGGTGTTTCCCTGGGATTCACCCTAGACCCATGTTTTTCCTCCCTCTTCACACTCTCACCAGGATCTCTCCTAGCACTTCTGCTGATGGGCCCAAAGATATCTCCAAACCAGGATTTTCCCCTAATCTAGATCCACATGCCCACTTGCAGGAGGTGAAGATCCCAGTCCTCTCTAATTCTCTTTAATGCTCCCCTCTGCCTGTGGGATCAAATCAACATGTCTTAAAGGGCCTGCTTCCCCTTTTTCAACTCCCCAAGGCCTTGATCTCATCTCTTGTCATGTCTGCCCTCCCACTGTCATTGTTCCCATCACTGACTTCATGAACAGGCCCTTCTGTCCCATGCTTCATTCACATTTGACTGCCCCTTCTGAAACACCTCTTCCCCACCTGCAGTCTCCTGACTTCAGTTGCCTTCAAGGCTCCACTCAAGTGCTGCCTCCTCCAGGAAGCCTTCCTGGAAACCCGCACCCTCCCAGCCTTGTGGTTTATGTTCTTTTTTTCTTCTACCTAGCAAAGGACTTTTGTAAATCAGCCTCAAATTAGTTTTGAATAAATGAGCAAAGGAATGAATGAATGCCCACTCTCTGCTCCTCCTAGGGGCGGGATGGTTCACTCCTTGGCATAGAGGCTTCCAGGTCAGAAGTGGAGGGTTTTCACCAGGGTTTCCATTAAGTTCCTGAGGGGCTGTTCCTCTCTCCTCTCCGAGATGATAGATATTTCAAGATCAAGGGGAGCCTACTGTCAATGCAAAAGGGAAGTGGGAGAGGTGAGGCAGGTCGGGGGTTTGCACTCACCTGAACAGAAACTGGCCAGAGAAGCAAGCCAAATCATCTCTGATCAGGACAACGCCTGACCAGAAGTGTGTGGGCTGCCTGGGTTCCCTTCTCTGCTCATGGTCGTTGCATTCTCCGCCTCCACTTCTGAGTCACACTGACAACTTCCCTCCTTGCCTCTGACCATCTCTCTGCTCATTTCTTTCCTCAGCACCTTTGTCCAGTGGTTCCTTCAGCAGCCCAGGAGTTCAGAGCCCCACAGCTGACCTTCCAGTCATGAACAGGACCTGGATGGCCCTCTTGTTATTCATGGGTGAGCCTGGGCCCTGAGGAAGGGGTTGGGTGCTCCAAGTCCCTGAACTGGGAATCAGGGTCTGAGCAGGGAGAGAAACTTGGCACTAAGGGGATGCTGGCACATAGGGCTTGGGATCTTGAGTTTGTGGAGGGAGAGGATATCTCACCATTTGGTGAGAATTCATTTAGGAAGAAAGGTCAGCTACACTGACCATTCAGAGGCAGAACAAATCAATTTTGTGCTATGTCCATAGTGCCCCTTTAGGCCCCCGACTCTTCCTCATTGAAGCCCCAGAGGTAGGGGTGGGGAAGGATTGTATTTAGAGCTTGGGTGTTGTGGAAACGGAGAATTCAAACTGGACAAGGGAGCAATGGATGAGGAGCCATCTGTTTACCATGCAAAACAGAAAAGTGAGATGAGTCTAGGACCCCAGAAGACCAGGGGACTCAGGGTATTGGACTAGAGGGTAGAGCAGGAAGCTGGGGCCCTGGAAGATGGAAGTGAGCATCTAAGTATGGTCATCAGGCAGGAGGAAGATCCTTCTCCAAATACCTCTTCTTACCCTCTTCATCAGCTTCATCTCTTGGCTTCAACTTGGACACAGAGAAGGTGACAACCTTCCATGTGGACAGTGCTGGGTTTGGACACAGCGTAGTCCAGTATGCCAACACCTGGTGAGGACTGGGTCATGTCTTACTTTTAGCTTTCATGAGCTTCTTTCCCCACACACAGAGCCCTGTTCTTCCCCATCTCACACTTTCTCTCTTTTGGGTGTGGTGACTTTTCCTAGTGATGAATGTTTGGTCTGAGAGTAGACACTGTCTTGTTTTTCTAAAAAATAGTTCATTTATTTATTCCTATTTTTTAAATTTCTATTGGTTCTTTTAGTTATATATAGCATTAGAATTCTCAACCCAATTATAAAAGCATGGAATATAACTTGCCCTAAATCAGTCCCCAGTACTTCCCTTTCCTACCCCACTGTCTTGCTTTTGCAATAATCACAGCTAATATTTATTGCGCACTTACTAAGTGCCAGGCATTGTAGCATGGATGTTATAGATAGGCACTAATTTAGTCCTCACTACAACCTAGTGAGGAATCAGCCATTCAACAAATGCTTATTTAGCATCTATTATATATCTCAGGAGCAGGGTATACACCAGAGAATGAGTCAGACAAAAAAATGCTACTCTTGCAGAATTTAAATTGTTTTTAATTTCCATTTTATAGATGAAATAGAGGCTCAGAGAGGTAGAGCTAACTTGCCAAGTGGCAGGCAGTCTCCAGCCAGGCACTCTTCACTGTAGTGTTGTCTCCCCATAGGGTCATGGTTGGAGCCCCCAAGGAGATAAAGGCTGACAACCAAACAGGTGGCCTCTACCGGTGTGACTACATCAAGGGCACATGCAAGCCCATCCACCTGCAGGGTGAGTCACTGCCCCTATCTGGGACACAGCACTAGGCTCCAATGCTCTGGGACAAGAGGAGAGCACAGGAGTCCCACTGGCTGGCTTTAGCTCTGTTGGCAGCCCCTCAACCTCAGACAGGAGGTTCTTGTCCCCTCAAGAACTTCCAGCCCATGGCACCCCTGCACTCCCTCAGCTCCATCAAGACCTGGAAGCATCCTTCACATATCAGGCCTCCTTTTCTCCCAGGTGGAGGTGATCTCTCCCCATCTCTTACTGTCCCCAAGGGTGAGCATGCATATGTCTGTCTTCTTAGTCCCCCCGGAGGCTGTGAACATGTCCCTAGGCCTGTCCCTGGCAGCCACCACCAAGCCTTCCCAGTTGCTGGTGAGTTTCCCTGGATCACAAAAGGGTTCTAAGGGAAGGAGTGGGGACCTGGGACTCCTGAGTTTGGGATCTTGTGGGTGGTAGAAGTGTTGGGATGGGAGGGTGGGCAGGGAAGGGATAGCCCCTTCCACCAGCTCTCTGTGTCCCCAGGCCTGTGGCCCCACCGTGCATCATGCATGCAGAGAGAACATGTATTTGACTGGGCTCTGCTTCCTGCTGGTCTCCCCCTCTGAGCAGGGCCAAAGGCTGCCAGCTGCCTTTCAGGGTGAGTTTTTGGTGATCTTTCGGGGAGCTCACATATATCCAAATGGAGGTGCAGTGGAATCAGAGACGCTTTTTACCAGAGTGGTAAGAAAGGGGGTGGAAATCTAGAAAAAAAAATTTACTGGACAGTTTAGTGACTCCAAATGTGGCTGGAGAGTCACTGCTTGCTTTGAAACCCTGTCCCATCACTGTTCCGTTGTACAACCTTTCCTATGACTCTACCCTCTCTGAGTTTTGGTTTCATCATCTGCCAAATGGGGATAAATAACACATTCAACACTGAAGGTAAGATAAGATGATCCATGGCCAGAGTTTAGCACAGTGCCTTGCACCAAATTAGAGCTCCATTAATGCAAATGACTTATCATTTTTAGAGAGAAGGGGGTCCAATTTCCTCCAATGTGCCCTGAGGTAGTTATAACCAACCGTAGCAGTCTAGGAATGGTTGGTGAGGGTGCAATCTAAGCTGTGTGTGTGTGTGTGTGTGTGTGTGTGTGTGTGCAAGGGCATGTGCTTGGTTTCTGCTGATGGGGATCCAAGACAAGGAGGTTGAATAGTGAACTTTGCAGACTTAACCCATGGCAGACTTAGGCCACTTCCTGGTTTCACATTCACTGATGCCCTTGGGGAAAACGATATCTGAGCACAGAAGGGTGCCCCTTCTAGCACCTCCTTGGTCTAGACTCCACACACAGGGGCCATAAAAACCCCAGGATACCATTCTTTCTGTGGGAGCCTTCCAGGGAAGAAGGGGGAATCTGAGAAGCAGGAATGGAATGGGGTCTCCCCTCCTGAGCTGGAAGTTTCCTTTTCTGAGAACAGATTCTACATTTTCCCAGGAGGAAAGTAAGGGCCCATATGTAAGCTGAGAATAGAATAGGACCAGTGTGTAGCTGTTGCTAGGGATGATATTAAAAATAGTGAATAAAAGTACAGTTCAGACTGACCAATAAGAATACACACCGACCGAGGGCTAGGACAAGTTAGCTTCTTTCCTTGTGGGAAGTTGGGGGTAGTGGGAAGAAGTGGGGTCAGGTCCAGGTCTCAGCTTCTTACCATCTGGACGGAAAGAATTTTCACTTTTGTTTTGTGATTGACAAGGCTGGCTATACAGGGTGAAGCCCCTCATTCACAGTTGTAGCCTCTGAGACCTAAGGAAACTCAAGGGCCCCATTTTAGGCAGGGGGTTAGGAAAGCCTTACTTCCTGACAAGGAGAGGACCAGGATGTGGGGGCTGGACTCCGATTGGCAGGTTGCAGTGAGGAGGAAGGTGCTTGGAGGGTGAGTTCTTGTGGCCAGAAAGCTAAGGTCATGGGCTCTTGGGAGTATCCACTAGAGGACCAAGACTACCTCCTTGTCTAGAGTGCCCAAGGCAAGATCAGGATATCGTGTTCCTGATTGACGGCTCAGGCAGCATCTCCTTCAAAAATTTTGCCACAATGATAAACTTCGTGAAGGCTGTGATGAGCCAGTTCCAGAGACCCAACACCCAGGTGAGCTCTTGGGAGAGGGGTGCAAGTCTGCTGAGCACTGCTTGGCGGGGGCTTGCTGGGGACCTGGTGAAGCGATCTCAGGCTCCAGCTCTATATGGTTCTCCCAGTTTTCTCTGATGCAGTTCTCCGACCGTTTCTCGACACACTTCACTTTCAACGACTTCGTCTCCAGTTCAAACCCTCTAAGGCTGCTGGATTCTGTACACCAGCTGGGAGGGAACACCCACACAGCCACAGCCATCCAAAAGGTCATGTGAGTCCAGACTTCTCCCACTTCCTTTCCCAAAGCATCCAGGTCTTCCTTTGAGCCTAATCTGCCTTCTCAAGAAAGGGACAGGCAGAGACTGAAATCTAGTTTGGGACCCCCTTGCCACGTTGGGGACCCTCGAGTGGGACTGGAAGGGGCATGGCCTCCCTTTCAGAAAGACATCAGAGGCTGCTGTAGTTTTGTTCGCAGGCCTCTGGACCCTCTTTTTTCCTGACAGAAAGGATCTGTTCACCACGCAAAGTGGGGCCCGTAAGGATGCCACCAAGATCCTGATTGTCATCACTGATGGGCAGAAGACAGGGGACCGCCTGGATTATAAGAATGTCATTCCCATGGCTGAGGCGGCAGGTGTCATCCGCTATGCAATCGGGGTAGGGCATGGAGACACTGCCTACTACTTCTCCCCTGCAGTTCCTGTCAGGCAACTTCCCTTTCAAGGGTAGAAATTCCCAGCTCTCTCATCTTCTATTGCCTTCAGGATGAAGACTCACCTTGGGGACACATGATCCTCTTATTCAAAACTTTTGACGCAGTCTGAGTCTTATTTTCTCATCCGTGCTATAAGACCGACCCTGAAGGGTTCTTGGAAGAGATCAACACCCTGTACATACAGGCATATTATATTTCTTATTTTCACGGAGTTGGTCTTTTCTGGGGACAGGTTGGCAAGGCTTTTCAAAACATACATTCCTGGAAAGAATTAAACGACATTGCATCAACGCCCTCTCATGAACACATATTTAAAGTAGAGAACTTTGGTGCTTTGAAGGATATTCAAAACCAGCTCCAGGAGAAGATTTTTGCCATTGAGGGTAAGTCAGAGATAGAGCTACTTGCTTCAGAAATCCTCATCCACACGGGTTTCCCTTTTTAAATCTAGATCCCCATGTCATGGGCAGTAACCCTTGCTGTAGGTGTTGATCTCCAATCTTAGATTCTCCCAAGAATCCTTCCTGGACGTGGAAAAGCTCATCTTTCTCTCTGAAACCCAAGCATCATGTCTTCCCCAGGTACAGAGACCACGAGCAGTAGCTCTTTCGAAATGGAGATGTCCCAGGAGGGCTTCAGTGCTGTGTTCACACCTGTGAGTGGTGTCCCTTCAGGCTGATGATGTAGAATAGGGAAGAGTGGGGAGGAGGGAAGGCAAAGGGGAATGGATGTCTGTGTGGAGCCGGTGGCAGACTTTCTTTGGAGTAGGCTGGCTTCTTGCTCTGTTCTGCTCAGCCCTGGAATCTTTTCCTCCCAGGATGGACCAGTTCTGGGGGCTGTGGGGAGCTTCAGCTGGTCTGGAGGTGCCTTCCTGTACCCCCCACATAGGAACCCCACCTTCATCAACATGTCTCAGGAGAATGTGGACATGAGGGACTCTTACCTGGGTGAGAAGAGGCTGTGGGTGGGGGACAGGTGGGTGACAAACTGCTGGGAAGGGGAGGAGAGGCCTTGGTGCTGAGGCTGGGCCCCCTCAGGTTACTCCAGTGAGCTGGCCCTTTGGAAAGGGGTACACAGCCTGGTCTTGGGGGCCCCTCGCTACCAGCACACCGGGAAGGTTGTGATCTTCACCCAGACATTTGGGCAATGGAGGCCGAAGGCTGAAGTCACAGGGACCCAGGTGGGTGTGGAGGAAGCCAGAGTGGAACGTGAGGGTGGGCAGGATAGGGCTGGGGGAAGGGAAGGAGAAGGGGCAGTGGGGGTGATGGGGCAGGTCCTGGTGCCTGGTGGGGGCAGGGCTGGTGCAGAAGGGAGGTGCCTCTGGCAGGGGCAGGCAGGATGACTTCAGACTCTGTCCCCAGGTCGGCTCCTATTTTGGGGCCTCCCTCTGCTCTGTGGATATGGACAGAGATGGCAGCACCGACCTGGTCCTCATTGGGGCCCCCCATTACTATGAGCAGACCCGAGGAGGGCAGGTGTCCGTGTGCCCCATGCCCAGGGGGGTGAGTGGTGATGGGACCTGGGCTGGGTGGGGCCTGGGTGTGGGTGTAGGGTGGCCTGGAGTGGACCTGGCACTGGTTTTCGTTCTGCAGCAGAGTAGGTGGCGGTGTGAGGTGATTCTCCGTGGGGAGCAGGGCCATCCCTGGGGTCGCTTTGGAGCAGCTCTGACAGTGCTGGGGGATGTTAATGGAGACCATCTGACAGATGTGGCCATTGGGGCCCCTGGAGAGCAGGAGAACCAGGGTGCTGTTTACTTATTTCATGGAACCTCAGGACTGGACATCAGCCCCTCCCACAGCCAGGTGAAGCACAGTCACTCTTTCCTGTCACTGACAGCTTCCTCTTTGCTTCTCCCCCTTTCACACTGTCCCCTGGAAAAATTTCCCCCTTTAGTTGATTTTACCTCCCTGCCACGGTACTGGGCATATGGTGGGAGGGAGGAAAACCTGAGGAATTGAGGCATGGGAACACTGACTGCTACCTGCCCTGCTTTGTGTGGAGAGTGGACACCTGAGTGATTTCCCACCCAGGCCTTTTAATCCCCCAGTTTTGCAAGGTACATAGGCATTAGCAAACCCATTTTTTACCTTTTTATTAGTACATTATAATTATGCATAGCTGTGGGATTTGTTGTTACATGTTCATGCATGCACACAGTGTAATATGGCCCCTTTTATTCCCCAGGACCTCCTCTTTCCTTTTCCTACTCCTCCCCACTGGTACCTTGCCTCTACTCCACTGGTCTCCCTTATATTTTCATGAAATTCCCCTCTACCTTGTTTCCCCCTTTATTCTCTCTAGTTTTCATATATGAGATAAAACATACAAGCTTTGACTTTCTTAGTTTAGCAAACCCATTTTACAGATGTTACTTGTCTTGTCCAAGATGCACAGTGGACCAGGAATGACCACTCAGAAGGTTTTGGTTTTCCAACTTCCAACCCAGTGCTCAGCCTTTCAGGGGCTCCCTATTGCTCATCTAGCTGTTTCAGTCAGCCTGTCCACTCACCCCTTCCTCTCCCTGGATGCTGTCTGATTTTATTCCATTCCTGCCATCAGTGACCCTACCAAATGCCCATCTAAGCAGGAACCTTCCACTCAGTGGACCAAGAATTCCCTGAGACAAGAGGGTTGATTACCTTGGGGTTGGGGGAAAGTCAAGGAAGGCCCAATGAAAAAACAGGAAAAGGATCTGAGCAGATGTTTCTCTAAAGAAGATTAAAAAAACAAGGGGGGGGGGGTGTCCACAAACACAGGCTCAACATTATTAGTCATCAGGTATCGGCAAATCAAAACCACAGTGGGGTGCGACTTCATACCTGCTAGAATGGCTAGAATCAAGAAGGTTGATTGGTGAGGATGTGGAGAATTTGGTACCCTCTTATACTGCTGGTAGAAATGTAAAGTGGTGTGACTGCTTTGTAAAATTGTCTGATAGTTTCTCAAAAGATTAAATGTAGATGGCTCTATGACTCAACAAATCCACTCCGGGAGGTCCACACAAAAACTGGTACATGAGAATGTTCTTTGCAGCATTATTCATAATAGCTCAGAGATGGAAACAACCCAAATGTCTATCCACAGAGGAATGGATAAATACAATGTGGTATGCTCACACAATAGGATATTATTCAACCATAAAAGGAACAAAGTATTGATACATGCTACAACATGATGAACCTTGAAGACATTATGCTTAGTGAAAGACATCAGTCACAGAGGACCATACATTACATGACTATGTTTATGTAAAATGGACTGAATAGGCAAATATGGAGAGACAGAAAGTAACACAATAAAAGTATTGAGGAAGGTCCCTGTAGTTCTGCCAATATCTGTGTGATATTGGTCAGGTTACTCACCTCTCTGTGCTCAGTTTCTCTCTGTAAAATGGTGATCATAATAGAACCAACCTCATATAACCGCTGCTGTGGGGGTGAGCAGGTATGGAGTGCTCATAATAGGCATTAGACTCTTATCTATTATTGTTGCGATTACTATTAATACAGGTTAAAGAAGAGGGTTCTAGAAAGGATGGAAGACCTTGTTGAGAATAACAAGAAACTGCATTCAATCCACACTGATTTGTTTAGCTTCTACTTGTCAGAAGGGCTCAGAGGCATATCTGGGTAGATCCTCAATTACAAATATCACTTGGGTTCTACCTGCAAGGCCTGACTCCAAGAGGAAGCCTCTCTGGGGTCCCTGACCCACCATGGTTTCCCTTTCCTTGTCCATCACACATTTGACTGGAAAAGCCTTGCCTTGTCCTCTGCTGGCTCCTACACTGACCCTGGGGACATAGTGCTGAGGTCAGCTTTTCTGAGTGTGGGGGCCCTGAGCGTTGCCTACTTGACTGTTTGTGCCATCTCTACCCCAACTAGCCTTGCCACCCTTGGTAACTGGTAAGTTTTTCTTTTTATTTCATTACTCCTCTTAATAATCATTACTCTAGCCGGGTGTGGTGGCGCATGCCTATAATCCAAGCGACTTGGGAGGTTGAGTCAGGAGGATCTCGAATTCAAAGCCAGCCTCAGCAACTTAGCGAGGCTCTAAGCAACTCGGTGAGACCCTGTCTCTAAATAAAATACAAAATAGGGTTGGGGATGTGGCTCAGTGGCTGAGTGTCCCTGAGTTCAATCCCTGGTTCCAAAAAAAGAAAAAATAACAGAAAAAACATTACTCTGCTAGTCCCCAGAGTGCCAGAGATTTAAGGGGATTGGGATGGGGGCATGGAGGCAGATGGTCTGAGGTCTAGAGTTGGCCTCTGAAAGGCCATGGGAATTTGGCACAGTCCCCCAACCCCTCTCCTTCATCTGTGAAAGGGGAGGTGAGACTAGATGGATTCTGTGATCACTTTTAGCCTGAAGATGCATCATAGAGTCATTGACTATTGACCATACTCGAGGTGCTGTTTTAAAAACTATGAATAAATTCATCTATGCTTGTAGTTACACTTGAACATATTACTATTTCCTGTAGAAGATGAGGAAACTGAGACAAAATTTGTGGACACGTTAGAATTGGAATCAGGGACTAACTGAATGAATGGAACTCAGGTCACCAGGAGAGCTTTCTTAGAAATCATTTCTTTTTTCAGTCAAAATTTCCCCACTCTAACCTCTTCTATTTAGGCCCTTCTTGGTGACCTCTTTTCATGACTCACCCTTTCTTTCATCTTTCACATTCATACCTCTTTATTTTTCTTGTTGCTTATTTCCAACCTGTCCCCTCATCCCCTCCCCCTGTTTTACTCCATTTTCAGTTGCTACAAAATATTGGAGGTTAAATAAATGTATAAAGAAAGGAGGTTTATTTAGCTCAGTTTTGAAGGCTGAAAGTCCAAACGGCATGGCACTGGTTTTCACAAGGGCCTGTTGCTCCATCACATCATGGCAGATGGCATTGTGGTGGGAACATGTGTGAGAAGTTGGGATTACAAGGCAAGACAAGACATCAGAGAGAATAGGGAACAGGGGTGTCTTGTTCTTTTATAACAATTCCCTAGGGAGCTAACTGGGCTCACGTAAGAACTACTTCAAGCTTTTTGTGAGGGGAATGCCTCCAAAGACCCAATCACCTCCCACTAGACTCCACCCTTTAAAGGTTCTGCCGCACCAAGGACCAAGCCTCCAACATAGGAACCCTTGGAGGACCAACCACATCCAAACTTCCTCACTCCTCCTGACTCACTTTCTCTTCTGAATAGAGAATTGCAGCCTCCCAGCTCTCCCCCACGCTCCAGTATTTTGGGCAGTCACTGAGTGGGGGTCAGGACCTCACCATGGATGGACTGGTGGACCTGGTTGTGGGGTCCCAGGGACAAGTGCTGCTGTTCAGGTAAGAACAGCCTTCCTCAGACATTCCCCATGTGGTCCTAGGTCCAGATCAGATACCACTGCAAGTTGTGCTTCCAGGAGCCAAGGACCTGTCCTCAGTTCCATGTTCTGCCCACAGGACCAGACCTGTCCTCAGGGTGTGGGTGACCATATATTTCACACCTGCAGAGATCGCTAGGTCTCTCTTCGAGTGTCAGGAGCAGGAGGCCTCTGTCCAGGAACTGGGTGATGCTACTGTCTGTCTTGATATTTATGAAAGTCCCAAGGGCCAACAAGGTGAGTCCTCTCCCCTCTGACCTAGGGCACCCAGTACTCCCGCCTAGGACTCACTCTCTCCTGCCTTACCCCTTATCCACCTGGGGAACTTCTGGTCCACTCAGCCCTCTGCATGCCCTGATTTCCCCTATAGATAACCTCAAAAGCTCTGTGACCTATGACTTAGCCCTTGACCCTGGCCGCTTGAGTCCCCGTGCTATCTTCAAGGAGACAAGGACCCGGACCCTCACTCGAGTCCAAGACCTTGGACTGAACAAGTACTGTGAATCTGTGAAGTTGCTCCTTCCGGTGAGGGATCCTTGGATGGATGTGGGGATAGATGTGGGTATAAGCCATTTGGAGATGGACAAGCTGGCTGGTCAGGGAAAGAAAAGAGCATAGCATCTGGAATGCAGATGGCACTTAGTACATATTAGCTAAATGAGTGAATGAATGAACCAGGTTGGTTACAACTGCCAGAGATTACACAGCTGGATTTCAGAAAGAGAAGAGGGCTGCTGAGAGAACTTCAGAGCTTACTTCAGGCTGAGATATTTTAGGTATTCAGTGGGCACTTATTTATGGCTTTCCTTCACTGAGACAGGCCCTGTCCTAGTGGAAATCAGCAGGGGACAAAGAAGTTATTGCTCACGGGGCGGTCCTGAGTGGAGTGGGGGGAAGCCTGAACCAAACAAGTTTCTAGATAATAGGTGTCAGGTTGTGATAACTACTAGGAAGAAAGACAGTCTTTAGGGAGGCCTCTCAGAGGAGTGCAGTTTGAGAAGACACTGAGCAAATTAAGGGAGTACTGGGCAAAGATTCTGCATGGTGGGGATAATAACACATGCTTACTGAGTGCAGATCGCTATTGCTGTCTCCCCTTTCACAGATGCACTTAGTAATGTTGCACAATACGTTCTTTAACACCCTCCCTTTAATGTCTTCTAGGCCTGTGTGGAGGAGTCATTGACCCCCATTATCCTGCGTTTCAACTTCTCTTTGGAGGGCAAGCCCATCCCTTCCCTCAGAGACCTCAGGCCTATGCTGGCTGCAGATGCTCAGACATACTTCACAGCCTCGGTGAGTCCTGGTGTTGGGGTCTCCCAGAGGGATAACACAAGATGGCCTTTGGATCGCTGGAAAATCTTGCATTGCCTTTCTCTCAGCTCCCCTTTGAGAAGAACTGTGGGGCTGACCACATCTGCCAGGATGACCTTGGCATCACCTTTCACTTCTCAGGGTGAGCTTCCATCTGCTTGGACCTGACCCTGGGCCCCAGCCTCACTCCCAGGACCTGGGACTCCTGTCTCTGGCTCCCTACCAGGATTAATCCCACCCAGGATTAAGAACCTGTCACCTGTCTACTTTCCACCCTCCCATCCATCATTTTATCCCCAAACATTTCTAGCCTCAATCACAGAGTCATCTCTTCCTCCCACCCAAATACCCAGCATGGAGACCTTGGTGGTGGGAAGTGACCTGGAACTGAATGTAGAAGTAACAGTGTCAAATGATGGTGAAGATTCCTATGGAACCACAGTCACCTTCTCCTACCCAACAGGGCTGTCCTATCGACGTGTGGCAGGGGGCCAGGTATTCTTTCTGGTACTGGAAGAGGCTGGGAATCAGGATGACCTATGCTAGGTTCAAAGCTCAGACTGATGGCCACTACTTAGCAGCTTCTAGTGGTCCAAGAGGTCTGGGCTGATCTTGGTTGGATGGATGTTGTTGTACTGTTTGGTGTTCGCCCCTGCTCATGTCTGCTATATTCGACTTCTTTTTTTTCTTTTTTAATTTTTTTTGGTACTGGGGATTGAACTAAGAGGGGCTTAATCACTGAGCCACATCCCCAGCCCTATTTTGTATTTTATTTAGAGACAGGATCTCACTGAGTTGCTTAGGGCCTCGCCATTGTTGAGGCTGGCTTTGAGCTTGCGATCCTCCTGCCTCAGCCGCCTGAGCTGCTGGGATTATAGGCATGTACCACCTTGCCTGGCTGGACATTGCATTTTAAAGATATTGACCATCAGAAATAAGTTCCTAGGAGGCCACTAGTATGGAGAGAGAGGGTACCCTGCTTTACATTTCTTTGTATGCTGTATCATATCCTCCTTTAAAGGAAAACCTATCATAGCCCTCAAGTGTTTTAAAATATGGTTCTGTTGAAGAATCTGATTGCTTTGAATTGGAGTTTGGCAAAGTTTTGCTATTAAAGAACTAGATAAGAAATATTTCAGTTTTGTGGACCATATAGTTTCTGTCCCAGTCACTCAACTTCACTGCTGTAGAATGAGAGCAGACAAGGATATGAATGTATATATGAATGAGCAAAGCTGGGATCTGGTAAAATTTGATTTATAAAAATAGGTGGTGGGGGCTGGGGTTGTGGCTTAGTGGTAGAGCACTTGCCTCACATGTGTGAGGCACTGTGTTTGATTTTCAGCACCACATATAAATGCATAAAATATAGGTGCATCAAAATCTAAAAAAAATTTGAAAAAAACAAGTGGTTAGCTATTGTTTGCCAGTCTTTCTAGAAGACAGAACTATGGCTACAGGGAGTCAAAGAGAAACAGATTTTTTGCAAAAAAAAAAAATTATGAGAAAAATTTAAATACAAAAGAAGAGAATAGTTCAACAAATTTCCTAAAAACTTATCACCCAGATTCAGTAATTATCAACATTTTGCTCAATTTGTTTCATCTTTTGTTTTCTTGTGCTGAAATATTTTAAAACAAATCCCAGATGCTGAATTCTTATTTCACACTGTAGTTTTGAACAATGAGGATATGTCATCTTCCATGACCCCACAGTCATTATCTCACCCAACAAAATGAATGATTCCTTGGTATTTAGACCATAGTCGAAGTTCCCTGATGGTTTCAAAAATGTCTTTTTGCCCCTGCTTTATTTGAATGAAGATCTAAACTAGATCTGCACATTAAATTTTAAATTTAGGTATTGATTTTAGCAAATGGGCAGTGAAAACCATCTGGAGATTGTCCAAGAAAAAGGAACATGAAGTACAGCATTTCCAACAGGAGCATATTTTTTAATGGTTCCAAGTTATTTTATGCTGAAGTTATTTATTTATTAACACAATGCCTTTATTTGTTTTTTTATGTGGTGCTGAGGATTGAACCCAGTGCCTCAAATGTGCTAGGCAGGTGCATTACCACTGAGCCCTAGCCCCCTGAATTTATTTTTAATGCCAATGACAACAAAAGACCTCTTTTATGAGTCATTTGACAGGATGGAAAACATGATTTCCTGAAATGGTATTTTAGAGAACTTAAAGGAAAGCAGTATTTGACCTGAAAAAGATGGAATGCAACTCACTTTGTTCACCTAGGGAGGACTCTTCCTCTTCTCCACCCCCCCACCCCCCACCCCAGGAGCTTATTTTGGTTAACATGTGAAAAAATCCGCTAGGAAAAGCAATCTCTGGTGTATGGGGGCGGGGGGTGACTACCCTGTCACTGAAAGTGTTCCTGGACATATCAAGGCAATGTGTAGACTTGTTAGGTATTGATTTTAGCAAATGGGCAGTGAAAACCATCTGGAGATTGTCCAAGAAAAAGGAACATGAAGTGCTTAGTAAGGAGTTACTGTTAATTTTTCTGAGGCTTGTGGTTATGTTATTGGTTGGTGGTAGACACTGAAGTAAATCTGGATAGAACAATATGAAGTCTGGAATGTGCTTTAAATTATTCAGGAAAAGAATAAGTGGAATGAATTGAACAAAATCATGTTATATGCATATATGAAGGTACCAAAGGGAATTTCACCAAAGGAAGTTTAGTAGAGCAGAGTAGGGAGTAGTGGGAGACACAGGAGGGGCCATGGGAATTCAAGTCAAATTCCTTGCATGCACGATTTTATCACAATGACCTCAAATACAACATATAATTTTAATACTCTTAAAAATAAATTATTCAGGAAAAGAAAAGGTGGAGAATAGCTAATCAAAAAAGAGTAGAAAAAAAAGGGTAGAAAGATATTAACTTCGGCTGAGGGATGGATACCTACTGGAGGATTTTTGTAGTGTCTACCTTTGAGTATGTTTGAAAATTTCCATAATAAAAAGCCTTTAAAATCTGGGCGTGGTGGCACATGCCCGTAATCCCAGCACTTGGGAGGCTGAGGCAGGAGGATCACGAGTTCAAAGCCAGCCTCAGCAACTTAGCGAGGCCCTAAGCAACTCAGTGAGACCCTGTCTCTAACTAAAATACAAAATAGGGCTGGGGATGTGGCTCAGTGGCGAGTGCCCCTGAGTTCAATCCCCAGTACCCCCCCCCCAAAAAAAAGCCTTTAAAACCAAAAATAAATAAAAAGGGGAAACTCTAATAATTAGAGATTTCTACCCTAGCAAGAAGTTTGACCAGATAAGAGTCTAAGAGTCTTTTTAAAACATGACATGAAGGTAGCTTGCTCAATTTGTTTTGTCTTTTTCTTTTGCTGAACTCTTTTAAAACAAACCCCCGTCATTACATCACAGAGACTCTTTGAAATTCTAATAAATAAGCATCTGTTTTTTTCTGCTTGCCTTTTCCTAGAATCAGCTGCAGCTGCGTATCCTGCACCTGACATGTGACAGCGCCCCAGCTGGGAGCCAGGGTGCATGGAGAACCAGCTGCAGCATCCAGCACGTCATCTTCCGCGGGGGCACACAGGTCAGCTTGGTTTCTGCACCCCGCTCCCCATCTGCATCCTGCTTTACTTCTTTATGACCTCCCTATCACTCCATCTTTCTCAGATCACCTTTGTGGCTACCTTTGATGTCTCCCCCAAAGCTGTGCTGGGAGACAGGCTGCTTCTGGCAGCCAATGTGAGCAGGTGAGATGGGCCAGGCCCAGGGGCAGCACCCTTCTCACCCCCAGCCTCCTCCTCTGGGGCTTTTGGAAACTGGGCGTTTCATCTTTTTTCCAGTGAGAATAACACCCCCAGGACCAGCAAGACCACATTCCAGCGGGAGCTCCCAGTGAAGTACGCTGTGTACCCCGTGATCAGCAGGTATCCCACTGAGACCTGAAAAAGGTTCTTCTCCATCTTCCTAACTGGGGGAAGGAAGTGGTTCTCACCTTGGCAGCAGCTGAACATCTGGTATATTTTAGGTTTTATCATCATCCTTTCAAGTGGTAGGTGATACTTTCAGTAGTACTTACTAATCAATGGTTGTTCATTGTGGGCTAGATATGATATTATATCCTACATTTAATAATTTAATAGAGATAATTTATAATGGATATAAGTCTCAATACTTTCTGAAAATCCTCAAAATTTTCTCTTGGGTTCCTATCGTGTGCATGTAAGAATATGTAACAATGAATCCCACTATTATGTGTAAATATAATGCACCAATGAAAATGTGGGAGAAAATAAAATATCAGAAAAGATTTTGAGCTGGGTGTGGTGGTGCACGCCTATAATCCAAGCGACTTGGGAGGCTGAGTCAGGAGGATCTCGAGTTCAAAGCCAGCCTCAGCAATTTAGCGAGGCCCTAAGCAACTCAGTGAGACCCTGTCTCTAAATAAAATACAAAATAGGGCTGGGGATGTGGCTTAGTGGCCAAGTGTCCCTGAGTTCAATCCTTGGTTTCAAAAAAAAAAAAAAAAAAGATTTTGAAAAGATTCTCTTGGTTCCCTAGGATATGAGACATGTCCCCTGTCTTTGAGGTTTTTACAATCTTATTAAGTAGCAAGGTTACCCTGATTCAAGCCAGAATCTCATCAAGGGCTGCTCTGTAGTTCTGTACCCTTGGATGATGTAGGTCTATCATAGCTTTTCCTTACTATAACAAATACCTGAGATAATCAACTATTTTGGCTCAGTTTTGGAGGTTCCAGTTCATGATCAGTTGGCCCTGTTGCCTTGGGTCTGTTGTGAGGATCCAAATCATGGCAGAAGTGCTCACCTCATGGCAGAAAAGAGAAAGAAAGGGAACTGTGATACAGACCCTTCAGAAGCAGGCCCCAAATGACCTGAAGACCTCTCATTAGGCTCAACCCACCTCCTAAAGGCTCTACCACCACCCAACAGTGCCACATGGGCCTTTGGCAGACATTCAACATCCAAACCACAGCAGTGAGTTTCCAAAGGGAGGCTAGGGCCTCTGTAAGGGGAGGCCTCAGATAAATTTTGAAGGGTCTACAGCATTGGGCTTGACTAACAGTGATTCTGAAAGGGGCCCTTGGCACTTGGGCAGGACACTTCTTTTCACAGAGCAGATTTATACCCATAGGACTTTAAGAACCCTCTCCCCTTTTTCCCTTTTGGCAAGAATAAGGACAGATGATCTGCCTGCTGCAGAGACTGATGTCAAGGAGATGTTGGATAAAAGGATAGGGCCTAAAATGCAGCTCAACAAGGATTAGATGAAGTGTTTGAACCCAAGAAGTAGCCAGTGTTTAAGAGATATCTTCTTTCAACAAATGCCTTTCTAGTGTCTGCTATGTGGCAGGCACAGTGGTTATTTTCTTTCTTTCTTTCTTTTTTTTTTTTTTGTGTGTGTGTGTTTGTGGTTACTTTCTATAAGTTCATTTGACTTACAAAAAAATGTGTTGAGTTCTTATGTATCATCAAAGCCAAATATAAGCCTCTGCTCTTATGGGACATGCCTCACTAGCTGATCTCGTCCTGCTTAGAGTTTCACTTTCTCATTTGCACCTGCATGTTTGGGGGCTACCAGTCAGATACATGCCGTGAACTTGTTTGCTGGGGTGTACACTGCGGTTCTCACACCTCCTTGCAGGGGACCCATAGGTGGGGCATACCATCTCTTGTTATGTGTGATCCTACAGCTTAGCTACACTCTGTAGATGTGGCTCTGTGGGTAGGGATGCTCAAAGGGGACCCCAGGCCCAGTCTGCAACATTTCTGGGGGAGCCCTTTGGCAGAGGAAGAATGAAGCTTGAAATTAGGAATGGTGGACTAGAATTTGGACTATATAGGAAAAGGAGAGGTACCCAAGGAATGCAGCAGTGAGGATTAGAGGTGAGACCTGCAACCATGTGAGGGTCCTACCTGCCCAATGCATCTCTTGGCTTGGGCCCAAGTAGACCTCAGAAAGTATTATGACAATGAGACCCAGTGAAGAGTCTGTTGTTGGGTCCCCTCACCTCCAAGCCCCAGGTCAGGAAAAACCAAGGAAACTGGAGAGAAGGGCCCCAGGGAAGGCTTGTGCAAGTCCAGAAAGGGGCACTGTACTCAGTAGGCACATGATTGGCAGTGTCAGGCTGAGTCTCCCCAACTCTTTGCTGTGTCCGACATGCCCATCAGCATTCTACATGCTCATGAAGGACTGAAAGGAGAACTGAGGTGCAGAGAGGAGCCAGTTCTGGCCCAAACTCTCCCAGAAAGCCAGTGGCATAACTCTTCTTTTCCTTGCCCACCCTGCTCAGTCCCCTGAGAAGTCCCCTCTATGGGCAGCTCCTGCAGGCACTTTACACCCATGTCAAAGCCTGGCCCTACAACCTAAACCTTCCTTTATCCCAATTCAGCCAAGACCTAATTCTAGGTCATGCTAAGGCCCCACTGACTATCTGTTCCCTAAGCCAGAGAGAGCCACAGCCTCCTCAGGAGACCACCATGGGACTTCAGATTCACTCATGTCCTTTCTCTCTCCAGCCATGACCAATCCACCAAGTACCTCAACTTCTCATCTTCAGAGGAGGAGGGAGGCAGTGTGGCCAAGCATAGATACCAGGCAAGTGGTGGAGACAAAGGAGCTTGGTCTGGAGAAGAAGCCCTGGAGCTGGAGAGTGGGGAGGGATGTGAGTTTGGCATGGGCTCTGCCCTCACTGCCCTGTGTGCAGGTGAATAACCTGGGACAGAGAGACCTGCCTGTCAGCATCAACTTCTGGGTGCCTGTGGAATTGAATGGAGCTGCTGTGTGGACAGAGGTGGAGGTCTCTCACCTCCAGGTACTCAAGGACTGTGTTTGGTTCTTCCATGAATATCCTTTACCTGGATTCCCCGTTCTCCTTTTGAACTGTCAATGTCCCACTTGTTCTTTTCATGTCTTTTCCCAGAACCCGTCCATTCAGTGCTCTTCAGAGAGACTAGTTCCCAGAGAGTCTGACTTCCTGACTCATATTCACAAGAATCCTGTACTGGTGAGGTGGGCTCTGGGCTGTTTCCCACTTTAAGCCACATATCAGAGGAATTTAATTCAGTAATCATGTTATGTCAGACAGAAAATTGCTGAATAGCCCTCTTTTATTCAGATGTGGTCATTTCCTGAAATCACACAGTTTAAGGCTGTTTTCTACCTTCAAACACATCTTCCTATGGCCTGATACTGTGTCTCTGTACCTAGGACTGTTCCATTGCTAACTGCTTGAAGTTTCGCTGTGACATCCCTTCCTTTGGCATCCAGGAAGAGCTTGACTTCATCCTGAAGGGCAACCTCAGCTTCAGTTGGGTCAGCCAGGTGTGTAGGCCCAATGGCAAAGCCCCTCCCCCAGATTCACATGGTACCTGATGGGTCTGCTCATTTGCTGAGCTTCCCTCAGAGACAATTCCCTAGCTCCCCTCACCCTAACACTCTCTTGCAGACATTGCAGAAGAAGGTGTTGGTCACGAGTATGGCTGAAATCACGTTTGACACATCTGTGTATTCCCAGCTTCCAGGACAGGAGGCATTTTTGAGAGCCCAGGTAGTGACTATGTGGTAGTCAGTTGTCAGGCTGGTAAGAGGCTCCAGATGCTAAATCTGTGCTGCTGGGTGAAGGGTTCTCAAGCCTAGAGGGAGGAGGGAAGAAGGTCCCTGGGCAAAACAGTTGCCCTTAAGAATGAGTGCTCCTGCATCTCACCTCTTGGAGCAGGGCCAAGAGAAGGAGGGGAGGAAGCTAAAGCAGAAAAACTGTTGGGGTTGGGAGTTTCTGAGATTGCACGAGGCCCAATACTTTCTGATGGGGTCCCTCTACCCCAGATGAAGACAGTGCTGGAGAAGTATGAGGTCCACAACCCCATCCCCCTCATCGTGGGCAGCTGTGTGGGAGGTCTGCTGCTGCTGGCTCTCATCACTACCATACTGTACAAGGCAAGTTTTATCTAACCACCAGGGTAAGAAAGAGCTCATTTTGGGTTGGATGGACATTCTCACTATGTCTTTTCATATCAGAAACTACCTCCCCATATGATATTATCAGTTACTAATTTTCCCAATGTTTGTATCTTCCTCTGATTCTCAGATCCCCTCTCATTTTTCTTTCTTTTCCCTCCTTCACCTTTCAACTCTTTCCTTCTGCACCAGAATATAACATAAAGCCACAAAGACTGGGGTTTGAACGTTGATACCACCATCAATTCTTTCTTTGACTCTAGTGCCTGGTCCACTCTGGGTTTTGAGCTTTTTTCATTATGAAGCTGATTGTACTTATGGCTCAGAGAATCTAATCTGATTCTAAGTGATGATGAGTACAAAGCTCCTCATGCTGTGCTTTGAACGTAGTAAGAGTTCCAGAAATGGTGATCTTCCCTCTTCCCAGTTATTACTTTTCCTTTCTTTTACTGGACTTCTGATCTCCACAGGTTGGCTTCTTCAAACGTCAATATAAGGAAATGATGGAGGAAGCAAATGGACAGCTTGTCCCAGAAAATGGAACATTAGACACCCAAGTTGCCCAGTGAAAAATGACTTCCTGTTCTCCTTTGGACCTGCTCTTCCCTAATAGGTTTTCCAGTTCTCTTACTCTCACTTACATCGGGCCCAAGGAGAAAGAATATTCCACTTGAGGGAAGCTGGGATTGGGCTGCTTTCACTTTTTGGGAAAATGCAGAATGTCTACACAAAGTGTCTTATCTGGGAAGAGTTATTCATCTTGTCAAGTCTCCATCTGGAAACCCCGAGGACAGGGTCTCTGCCATGGTCTAGAGGACTTGGAATTTCTACCCAGAAATTCATGGACTACAATCTCAGGCCCCAGTCTCCCTCCCTCTGCTAGCCACCAATGATCTTTCTAAAATACAGAACTGAATAAGTCACTCATTCTTATCCATCTTCAGTGGCTTCCATTACTTTCAGGACAATGTCTGAACTCTCAGTTTGGTGTTAGACATCCTGTTACTGGTTCCATTTCCAAAAGGTGGGCTTCAGAGCACACAGAATGAGGTGTTCAGTGCCTTGTCATCCTTGTTTCTAGTAAAATAATTTAAGTTCAGATTTCTCAAACAGAATTGGGAATGAAATGACTGTACCCTGGAATTCGTAAAGCTGGTTTCCAGCATTGGTCAGCATTGCTACCTGGGAGAGAGGAGTATCCCCTCAGGAGGGACATTGCCCCAGTGCTCCTGCAGCTCAACCAATCCCAGGTCAAAGGAGGTCTAAGCCACTTCCATTTTTTGAGGTCCCAAATATAGTAAATGAAGACATGCCAGAACATTTTTTAAAAAGTGTATTTTAAATGCTTGCATTAATAAATTAAAACATGCACGAGAAGATGTATGTACCTTTAATGGGAAATGTGTTAAAGGTCTAAAGTTCAGGTCTTTTATGGTGGTAAGTCCTGGACAATAATGCCCATAGGGTCTCTTTACCATGGTGGACTCTGACCAGCTCAGACCTGGAGTCAGGCCAAGACAGTTAACCAGAGTGGGGATTATGACCATCCCTATATTGGGGGTAACCTGACCTCTTAACTCTACTCACTCTGTTCTCAGGGCTGTTGCTGATGGAAGCTGATGGAGCTGTGGACAGAGACTTGAGGGGAGGAGGCAAGGACAGAGAAAGGGCAGTCCTCACTGGTTACTCTTCCACCTGGAAAGGTCATTGGGGCGAACAAACACCCAAGGGTTTCTCATCAATCCTAGCATGTGTTGAAGAGTGTACTGATTGCATATGGTTAACGATTCAGTTGCACTCTGAATTCCATATCAGGGACTTGCTGCTCCACAAGAGGTCATTGTTTAAAAAACAAACAACTTTTATTTGTTCTTTTTAGTTGTATATGACAGTAGAATCTATTTTGATGTATTTATACAAACATGGAATATATCTTATTTTAGTTAGGATCCCAGTCTTGTGGATGTATATGATGCTGAGATTCACTGTGGTATATTCATGCATGTACATAGACAAATTATGTCAGATTCATTCCACTGTCTTTCATATTCCTACTCCCCTCCCTTCCCTTCATTCCCTTTGTGTAATCCAATGAACTCCATTCTCCCCCCCCCAACAAAAACCCAATAAAATGGAATGGCATTAATTAAACTAAAAAGCTTCTTCACAACAAAGGAAATAATCAATAGCATGAAGAGAGCCTACAGAATGGGAGAAAAACTTTGCCACCTGCACCTCATATAAGGCATTAATTTCCAAGATATATGAAGAATTTAAAAAGCTTAACACCAAAAAACAAAAACAAAAAACCCGAATAACCCAATCAATAAGTGGGCAAAGGAACTAAGCACTTCTCAAAAGACGAAATATGAATGGTCAACGAATATAGGAAAAAATGTTGAACATCTCTAGCACTTAGAGAAATTCAAATTAAAATTACATTGATTTCATCTCACTCCAATAAGAATGGCAATTATCAAGAATACAAGCAACAATGAATGTTGGTGAGGATGTGGGGACAATGTTCACTCATGCATTGCTGGCGGGACTGCAAATTGGTGCATCCACTCTGGAAAGCAGTTGTGGAGATTCCTCAAATCACTAGCATCTGGTTATACCACTCCTCAGTATATATCCAAATGAGTTAAAATCAAAAGGTATTTCTTTTATCATGCAACCATTCCAGCATAGAGCTCCCCATGGTGCGTGGCATTTAGCTGGGGATCAACACATGGCAAGCCATTCCCTGCCTTTGGGAGATCCTACTGGTGCTACCACCACCAAGGTACTTGGACCATGTATATATTTCAAATAGGAAAACAGAACAGGGAGGCAGTTGATCATGAGATCGGAGGGGAAGCTGGAAAGTGGCCCTTCTCCTCCATTCAAAAATATCTCCTCCATTCACCATCATAGGGTGAAAAATTCCTTTGGATTTTGAAGCCCTTGTATCACCAGAGGGATCAATTATTGCACACTTTCCCCTAGTAATTCTCATGATGTTATGAGTATTTGGCTTTCAAGTGGTGTTTTTCAAAATGTGTTCCATAAACCATCGATGATCTCCTCAGTGGTAAATTTTAGAGAAAAAAATAAAGCAAGAAATGTTTTTATCCTCATACATCTCAAACATTTGAAACTGGCAATTTGAATAGAAATAGTGCCCCACATCAATAATGGTGTTCTTAAAGCTTCCTTCCATCAGGACTGAGAACTGCAAAGGCTCTCTTGTCTAACATTCAGGCAACAAGACATAAATTTCATGTAATTTTTCTTATTGTTTATAGCCATTACATTTGCATTTTGGGGGGTTATTATTGTGTTGTACTATCTCTCCAAATCATAAAAATGGATCAATGACTTAAAAGCCTGAAAGTTTTAATAAAAATAACAATTGCTACAATTTAGAATAATGTCAAAATCAGCATTGACTTTGAGTCCAATGCACACATAGAAACGTATGAAAGCTAGCATGAGTGGTTTTGAGTCAAAAACTAATATATCTAGAACTATTCTACCATCTAAAAATTGGATTTTATTGGTTCTGCTATATGTTTCCAGTCTGTTGTCCTTTCTGAAACTTTGTCAAATAGTAGCACAAAGCTATCAGAATTTTATGTCATTTTAAAACAAAGAAAAATGACTTCTGAGGTAAAGCAACAGATTTCTTAAAACAACTGCAACATAAATCTTTCCCATCCACAATCAAGTAATGTTATCAACTACAGAAAAGGCAGCAAAGTATGGTGACAAAGCCAAGTTGCTCTTATAGCAAAAGTGGGACAAGTCATAACATTTCCAAGATGCTTATGAAAATAGCAGTGAAGTTAATGCCTACAGTGGAATATTGGCTGCAGGACAAAAAAATGCATAAGAACATATAAAGGGTCTTTCCTTAACAAGAGGTCAAGGTGCAGGATGTTTAATTCATTGGCTTGACAATGACGTTAAGATTCTGACAGATGTGGGTAATCCCAGCTTAGGGGAGGTGAGGCAGGAGAATTGCTTGAGTTCAGGAGTTTGGTACCAGCTTGGGCAACATAGGGAAACCGGGTCTCAAACAGACAAACAAACTAACAAAAATGATTCTATCCAACTTTCCAATCAGCATCCTGTGTGGCTTTTGTCTTTACCATTGTCTTATGGTTACAAGACGGATGCCATAGCTCTGGGCATTATATTCTCAGAGAACTGCATCTGTCGGCAAGAAGGGCAGTTTCTACTCACACCTCTCTTTATCAAGGAGGTAATTTTAGAAATATATTCTCACCTTTCCCTCCACCAGGATTGATTCCATTCTCTTACTACATGAGAACGTGATCTTCTGCTTTTTTGTGGACCTAATAATAAAGGGAAGCTCTGCCAGTCAGGAAGAAGTGGCGAGGCTGGTGGTTGTTGGGTAGACTTCCCACAGTGTCTGGAAAATATTACGCTTGAAGAATAAGCTCTGGACACAATTCCTTTATGAAGAAAGAGCTTGGGCATTGTGTGATGTTAGGATTCGCTATTAGGATTTCTTAAAATGAAATTATGTTACACACTTTTCCCTGACTTGAAGTTGTTCTTTACTCATTAGGAAAACAAATGCATTATTGGGCATAATCAAATATGACCTAAGACAGGATTAGGGCTCATTTGCCACTATCCCCAAATCCAGAATTAATTCTCCCTTTTGGAATTCTCATTGACTTAGTACCTGATGAAGCTCTGAAAGTAATATGAGAAACTTTTTTTAAAATGGAGGGATTCATATTTTATCAGAAAATCCAAAGCTGTCATACACAGCTGTAAACACTGGTGACCTATGATTGCAAGTTAGGATTTTCATGTTTAGTCAAAGAATAAGAGTAATGGGACAACCTGCCGAATGGAAGAAAATATTTGCAAACTATTCATCTGACAAAAGATTAATATACAGAATATTAAGGAACTCAATAGCAAAAACCAAACATGATTAAGAAATGGGTAGCTAGGTGCAGTGGCACATACATGTAATCCCAGAGGCTCTGGAGGCTGAGGCAGGAGGATCACCAGTTCAAAGCTAGCCTCAGCAATTTAGTGAGGCCGTAAGCAACTCAGTGAGACCCTGTCTCTAAGTAAAATAGAAAAAAGGGCTGGGGATGTGGCTCAGGGGTTGAGTGTCCC
Organism: Glaucomys volans; assembly: GCA_020662805.1. NCBI lineage: Eukaryota > Metazoa > Chordata > Mammalia > Rodentia > Sciuridae > Glaucomys > Glaucomys volans. The sequence goes on along the minus strand of JAJEJO010003081.1, from coordinate 88,913 downwards.
GGAGTTTAATCCCTGGTACAAAAACCCAAGAAAAAAAAAAAAAAAAAAGAAAAAGAAAAAGAAAAAGAAAAAGACATTCATCCAGCAAGTATATGGAAAATGCTCAATATCACTCATCATCAACAAAATGCAAATCACAATGACATATCTTACTTTAGTTACAATGGCTAATTATTAAAAAAAACCCCAAAAATGTTGGCAAGGATTTGGAGAAAGGAGAACTCTTGTTTACTGTTGGTGGGAATGCAAGTCAGCACAAGTACATTGAAAATAATATGGGTGTTCCTAAAACCTAAAAAGAGAGCCATATGATCTAGCAGTCCTGCTATTTGGTAAAATTGTTTCCTCTGGATATATACCTAAGTAATACCTGCATTTCCATGTTTATTGCAGCACTATTTATAATAGCCAGAATATGAAATCCACTGACAGATGCATTACAAAAAAAAGTGTGCTTTATATACACAATGGAATGTTTATCAGTCATAAAAATTAAATCCTGTCACTTGTGACAATATGGATGAAAGGGGATACCAAGTTGGACATATTAAGTTGGGCATAGAAAGACAAATACTGCATACTCTCACTCATTTATGGAACCTAAAAACAATCACATAGAAGAGTGTAATAGTGGTTTTAGCACAAAAAGACCAGGCAGGATGCAGACCTCATATGTCGTCTCAGCTCTTTATTTGGGGAATGAAACGGTGCCTGTGGACCCACTCTCCTGGTGGAAAATGAGCCACTGAACAAAGAAAGGGACTGGGTTTATATAGGTTATTTTGAGGGGTGGTCTAGTGAACATATATCAGTTTGCTTGGACAATCAGGAATATGAGCTTTTTTGGTCAAGATCTGTGGGATCAAGAGGATTTACTTTGGAGGAGACAATGCATCCTAGAGACTGTTTTTTTTTTTTTTTTTTTTTTTGAGGATGATAAAACATATCCTCTTTGCCTGCAACCAGCATCTGGAAAACATTTGTATTGGGTGATGAAAGCTGTCAAAGCATGCCTTCATTTATGCTCCCTTTTCTTTTTCTCGAGCCTCATAATTTTGGGGAATTTCTTATTCTCCATATCCATTAGTAGTCACTATTGTGAATTGAGCTGCTATAAACATTGATGTGACTGTGTCACTGCAGTGTGGCCATTTTTGTCCCCTGGGTATAGACCAAGGAGTAGGATAGTAGGGTCAAATGTTGGTTCCACTCCAAGTTTTCTAAGGAATCTTCATACTGCTTTCCACTGTGGTTGCACCAATTTTCAGTCCCAACAGCAGTGTATAAGAATACCTTTCTACTCACATCCTTGCCAATGTTTATTGTTACTTGTATTCTTGATAATTGCCATTCTGACTGGAATGAGAGGGAATCTCAGTGTAGTTTTGATCTGCATTTCTCTAATTGCTAGAGATGCTGAACATTTTTTTTCATGTATTTTTTACCCATTTGTATTTCTTCTGCTATGGAACCAACCTAGGTGTCCTTCAACAGATGAATGGATTAAGAAAATGTGGTGCACATACACGATGGAATATTACTCAGCCATAAAGAATGGAATTATGGCATTTGCTGGTAAATGGGTGGAGCTAGAGACTATCATGTTAAGTGAAATAAGTCAATCTCCCCACCCAAAAAAATCAAAGGCTGAATGTTCTTTCTGATATGTGGATGCTAACCCACAACAAAGGAGAGTGGGGAGCGGAAGAATAGAAGTCCATTAGATTAAATAAAGGAAAATAAAGGGAAGGAGGGGGAGGGAAATAGGAAGGACAGTAGAATTAATCAGATAACTTTCCTAGTCTTATATTTGAATACACGACCAGGGTAACTTCACATCATGTACAACCACAAGAATAGGATCCTAATAGAATAAGTTATACTCTGTGCATGTATAATATGCCAAAATACATTCTACTGTCATGTATAACTGAAAAGAACAAATAAAAAATAGTGGTCATTAGAAATGGAGAAAGGAAGGGGTAAAATGGGATAGAGAGAAGTTAGAGAGGTACCAAAACAGAAAGGAGGAATTAATTCTGGTGTTCTATGGCACAGTAGGGTAACTACAGTCTACGACAATGTATGGAAAACTTTAAAATAGAAAAACTTTAAAATAAGAAGAGTTCAAAGGTTCCCAACACATAGAAATGATCAGTATCTGATGGGTGGAAATGTGAATTTCCCCAATTTGATCATTACACATTTTATACCTGTACAAGCTATCATACTGTACCCCATAGATATGCATGTGTATGCATATATATTTGGTATATATATTTGATTGAACCCAGGAGCACTCAACCACTGAGCCATGCCCCCAGCCCTTTTTTGTATTTTATTTAGAGACAGGGTCTTACTGAATTGCTTAGGGCCTCCCTAAATTGCTGAGGCTGCTTTGAACTCCTGAGCCTCCAGAGCCACTGGAATTACAGGCATGCACCACCTTGTCTGGCAATTTGTATATTTATCATGTGTCAATTAAAGAACAAACAAGAACAAAGGGACAGAAGAAAAGCAAAACAAAGCCCTGAATGTGGCACTTAAGCTGTTGGGGGTGAAAAGTGAAAAAGTGCCCAGAAAAACCACTCCAGACGAGGGAACTCACGCAAGAAATTTTATTTGGCAGACGAACAGTACCTGCCCGAGAGAGAGAGAGAGAGAGAGAGAGAGAGAGAGAGAGAGAGAGAGAGGAGAATGGCAGGGGAGCTTCTTTTAAGTTGTTGAATTTTGGAGGCAAATGACAATCAGGCCAATTGTTGAGAAGTTGAATTTGGCAGGCTAGGGATCAGCCAATGGCTGGCTGATGTACTGACCAATGGCTGGCTAACTGCAGTGAAGGGGCGGGGGAGCTGTCTTCCCCTTGTCTTCCCCTCAGGCATATCCTGCATCCTACCACCCAGGAGGGAGACCCTTGAGGTCAGTTGGTGGGCTCATAGGCAGCCCAAGGCCTGAGGCAAGGGCCAGACTGCAGGGCAAACCCAACGCCTGCCTGCTGCCTGCCATGGTGAGCTGACACGAGGGTGGGTCCACAGGGCGCTGCTCTGACAGCTTCAGCTTTGTCGCATTGGGTCCACCCGAAGGGCTCAGCCACTGCACCTTTATATTGCAGGGGGGAACCTGTGAGTCAGGCTCTCCATCACTGGGGCAGGCCTGGGTCATTCTGGTAAAAAGTTCCAAAAAAAAAAATACACTGATTTGAGATTATGGGATATGTGATTTGATTATTTTTAAGGGATAACTTTAAAAAAGTTATTGACAATTGGTGGTTCTTGTAGGCATGGAGGCCCCTGGAAATCCTGAGGATGCTTGGAGCTTGGGGAACATTGCTATAGCTGCACTGGCCTCAGCAGCTCTGGCACTGGGCCTGGAAGATGTTTTCATAGCAGTGTGTGGTGTTTATAAATATTGAATCTTATTATATTCTGTCCTTATTGTTCTCTAAAAATGAGTGGGGAAACAAGTAACTTTTGCTGAGACAAGTGATAATACAACTGAAGCAAAGTTGGAAGCTTTAGCAGTTGCTGAAATTGGCAAATATGATGGCCTCAAGCACACTTTGTGAAGGGAAGTCTATGGGAAGCCACCCTTGGCCTATATACTAACCAAGCTTGGTTGAGTTCTTATGAAAATCTATGCTCAGAAACTGCCTAAGTCACATACATGGTTGTCCTGCACTGGTTCACCTGCGGAGTTCAAATACATGTGGGAATGCACAGCTAGAGCCAAATGTTTTGCTTAACTCCACCCCTTATCCTGTTTTTCCACATAAGAAGCTCCTACCAGCCCCCTTTTGATCCTTACCACTATAAACCAATCTCAGGCTCCTTCCTTTGTTAGAATCCCACCCTTACAGACAGCTCAATTGGTCATGTCCCTGCTTCAAAGATAATTCTGTCTTCTCTCCTTATTCCTGATAAATAATTTTCATGAGCCATTATTTCACAACCAGCCCACCCCTCCTACAGGAATCCTTTCCCTCACCCAAGTGGGACCTGTGGTGAAAACTGGTGCCCCACCAGGGGCATCTGAAAAGAAAAGTCAGTTGGGTGCTTAGCCTTCTCTTGGGGGAACAGAAAACAGCAGGGAGTATCTTATTGAGAGAGAGAAAGGAGAGAAGCATTTACAGCATGACCTTAAAATGCTGGGGAATTTTAACTCTAAAAAAGAAGTCTATTTAGCATTACTCCATATCCTAGTCAGAGTAGAAATGCAGTAAAGAGAACACAGCTTCTACAATTCTTAAAAGTGGTAACAGACATGGTTGCTTTGTTTCATTTCATTTTATTATTTATTTTTAAATTTAATTTATTTTGATTCATTGTGCACACATGGAGTACAATTGTTCCTCTGGTTGTACATGAAGTAGAGTCACACCATTTGCTTAATCAAACATGTACCTAGAGTAATGTTTGTCTCATTCTGTTATTTTCCTTTCCCCCCACCCCGTCCCCACTCCTCTTTTTCCTCTATGCAATCCATCCTTCCTTCATTCTTGCCTCCCTTCTACCCTGCATTATGTATCATCATCCACTTATCAAAGAGATCATTCGGCCTTTGTTTTTTTGGGATTTGCTTATCTCACTTAGCATGATATTCTCCAACTGCATCCATTTACCTGCAAATGCCATAATTTTATTCTTTATGGCTAATATTCCATTGTGTTTATATATCACAGTTTCTTTATCCATTCATCTATTGAAGGGCATATAGGTTGGTTCCACAATCTAGCTATTGTGAATTGAGTAGCTATGAACATTGATGTGGTTGCACCACCTTAGTAGGCTGATTTTAAGTACTTTAGGTATAGACCCAAGGAGTGGGATAGCTGGGTTGAATGGTGAGTCGATTCCAAGTTTTCCAGAGTGGCTGCACTAATTTGCAACCCCACCAGCAAATGTGAGTGTACCTTTTCCCCCACATCCTCGCCAACTCCTGTTGTTGCTTGTATTCTTGATAATAAACATTCTAATTCACTTTAAATCCTACAGAGGCGATTGGCATCACTTGCTCCCCTTGCCTGCATCTGGCAGTTCCTGTCTGCTGAGTGCTGCAGAAGTTGGTGGTGTGACCTAACCTGAAAATAAAGCCCAACCTAGCTGAGATAGATGCGGAAGTTTAAAATGCTGAGAAAGAAGATCCTAGTCAGGAATTCGGAGACAATCGCTCACCTAGCGATGGCAGATCGGAGGGGGCGTGGAGCAGGCTGTGGAGAATGGCAGACCACGTGGTTTTCTCGGGTTCATTTCTAGCCCCTCCCCGCTGCTCAGTAGCACCTGAAAGCTAATTGTTTTTGATTCTACAGTAGGAGGAGAAAGGAAAATTAAAATCTTAGTTACCATCTTCTACTTTCCTGATTAGCAACTCACTAATAAAATAAGCACCTTTGCAGGCTGATCTCAAACCCGCAACTTATGAATTGAGGACCAACATGCTGACCTTGGGCCACAGCGCCCTCTGTTAATGCGTTGCAGTTCGCTGTTTCCAGCTTGCTTGCTTCTCTCAAATAGATTGTCCTTAGCCAAAGTTAAAGGAGAAAAATTATTAGGACAAAAAGCTAGCAACCTGAAATATTTTTGAGTTTTTTTTTTTATTATTGGACTTCAAACCTACCTTGCGATGAAATCACATAAAAATTTAATTGGTTATATCTTAAATTCCTAAACAGGCTAATCAAAACCTTTGATAAGTATTTGTTCATTACCGTGGAGCTCCACTAACAAAAAGTTATCAAAATTTTTTTCTCTATTTGGTATAAATGTGTGCATACAATGGTTCTGTTTACATGATGTCAAAATTTATGTATAATTCAATGAACATGCTCAAAATTTAAAATTAAAATAAAAAGTGAATCAAAATACCTTTAATTCACGTGACATAATAAGGTTCAATCTAAATTGGGTAAACAAATAAAAATAAAGATGTTTTTATAATTGTTCAAATTTTTCCAGCTGATCAAATAATTAATAAAATTGCTAATTCCTATAATATTCAAAATCAGTATCCATCTGCTTCTAACAATTTTCTTCAACAGGAAAGAGGTGATTAATACTGATGTTAACATTAATACTGATATTACATTTGACGTCTTGACTTTTACAATTAAGAATAAGTTAAATTTAAAGTAAATGGGATTAATTATATGTCTTTATTACAGGAGATAGTTGATTTACAAGGATGAAATGCTAAAATGTCTTTTATTGGGTGCTAAAATATCATTTAAATATAAAAACATCAGATATTCTTAACTAAAATATATTTCAACATTAGATGTGTTTGTAATTTAGTGAATATAAAAGAGGTCTAAAATTCCTTTATTTGTGTTCTAACTGAAAACCAAGTTGCTAGGACTTAAACTATCAGGTGTGATATATGAGGGTCTAAGAAATTTTTCAACTTGTAAGATAGAAGACTATAAAATGTCTGAGTACATTAAAACAAAACTTGTACAAGAAACAATAGCTGTACTCCATTTGTGTTCAATGGATCAAAATTTAAAAAAAACTTGTAAAAAGTAATTTTCAAAAGGTTTACATGTAATTAAATCAGTTATATGTAATTAACAATCAGCTAAGGTCATTTAAAGATTTTTACTCTAAATTCTGCTAAGTTTCTATCATGAGGTCTATTTACAAGTATAAATAAGATCTTTTCATAGACCCCTATTAATTGAGCTTTTAACCAAAGAATAAAAGAGAAAGGAAATAATTGAAACAATCTACTCTCATTCCAATAAAATAATTTCTTATGTCTGTTGAGTTTTATTACTTACAAAAGCTAATTTTAAGGAAATTAAGAATTATACAATTTTGGTTAAACAATAACTTGTTTTAAAATAACACCTTACATTTCAGGTTTCAAATTTCTCTTTAAAAGTTAAACTTGGTAAATATAAAAACATTAATATAATTATTACTAACTTGTTATATGTTAATTTTGTCTTTGGTTCCCAAATAAACAAGTTTTTAAAATATAAGATTTTAAAGTATAACATTTTACTGAGCTGATGCTCTCCAAATAAAGCTTCCTACAATAATGGTCTCTTAGAAACTTGTATAATAATAACAAAATAATTAAAAATTAATAATGTCATTTAATATTCTATAATTAAATAAATGTGTTATAAAATTTTTATGTTACTCTCTACACTAAGAAGTAAACTTAACTAAAAGACTAGAAACACTAACTTATTTAAAGGTTAGCAATATGAGATATAAAAATATTTTGACACCTTCCCCCAAGAGGGGATAAAAGCTCTCTTAACTTGTCTGTTTCATGTTGCAGATATAATATTAAATGATGTTAACTAATTTATATTAATCCAAAAAATCATATACAAAAATTTATAAAAATAATATTCAAGCCGGGCGTGGTGGTGCACGCCTGTAATCCAAGCGACTTGGGAGGCTGAGTCAGGAGGATCGCGAGTTCAAAGCCAGCCTCAGCAACTTAGCGAGGCCCTAAGCAACTCAGTGAGACCCTGTCTCTAAATAAAATACAAAATAGGGCTGGGGATGTGGCTCAGTGGCCAAGTGTCCTGAGTTCAATCCCTGGTTCCAAAATAATAATAATAATTATTATTATTATAATATTCAAATAAGAAATTAAGATTAGTTTCAAAATTAAAACACCTTGCCTAAGTTTTATCAAGAGACCCACTTAAGAAAAATTAAGTATACATAAGAATCTCTTAAAGGACTGGGGATATAGCTCAGTTGGTAGAGTGCCTGCCTTGCAAGCACAAGGCCCTGGGTTCAATCCCCAGCACTGCAAAAAAAAACAAAATCTTTTAAAAATCTTCTACATATGAGTAACTATTAGCTTTTAGTATATAACCTTCTAAAATATTTTCCATACATATCCTTATAGATATACATATTTTATACAGATAGAATCATATTGCTACCTTTAAAAGAACTTGTAAAATTATTTTAGATTACACATAATTAATATTCTTTTACAGTATTATTTTTAAATGCCAGATTTTTTTTTATCCTATATATAGTTCCTATAGTTCATTTATCCAAATCTCTATATTGGACATTTAAATTATTTTTGGTACTTTAAAAACAAAGTTATTAAGAATATTCATACAACTGTATCTTCGTACATAAAAATTATTTTAGCATAAATCTCTTAAAATATGATTGCTAGATCAATGACATATAAACTTCTAAGACTTTTGAATAACATTTTGGATCACTGTCCTAAAATATACTATCAATTCACATTTTTTTTTCCAGTGCTGGGGATTGAACCCAGGGCCTTGTGCTTGGCAGTCAAGCACTTTACCAACTGAGCTATATCCCCAGCCCCTCAATTCACATTTTACCCAGTAATATTTGAAAGTACTAATTCCTCATATTTGGATCAACACCAAATTTGATGATAAAAATTTTTCATAATTTAATAGGTAAAAAGCTGCTTGTTCTTTTACTTCATTTTTTATTAATAAATGTAAGAAATTCTTCCTGTGCTCACTAAACATATGTGTTCCTTATTTTTTTTTAAATGCCTATTCATATCTTCTATGTCCTTTACAGAGGCCACTTCTATTAAGTTAAAAGTCTGCTTCTCATCTTATTCCAGGTTAAAATAATCATTCAAGCTTGTTTAAGGTTAAGTTCAAAAGATAAAATTTTTGTTATACAAATTACTATATTCCTAATATAAACAGAAAATACTTTATATAACTACATATAGATTTAAATTTATATAAAATTTTATTCTTTAATTCATAACTATTATAAAAATTAAATGTTTTTACTCTTATTAATTTTATATTGTATTTCCCTTACAAAGTAAGTAGAGGGGCTGGAGCTGTGACTCAGTGGGAGAGCTCTTGCCTAGCATGTGTGAGGCCCTGGGTTCGATCCTCAGCACCACATAATAAGTAAATAAAATAAAAAGCAATTGTGTCCATCTATAAGTGAAACTACTTAAAAACAAAACAAAACAAAACAAAAAACCAAAGTAAGTAGAATCCATGGAGAGAATCATTGGACCCATTTCCCAGATCCACCTTTAATGCACCTAGTGATGTGGACTGGAGACTCCATCCCGGTATACTCATATAATGGGAGATTCCACATTACATCTATTCATACCACTGGATTTAATTATATTGGCTACAGTGGAGAACTACCTATATGCTGGTCCCATGATAAATTTGCTTGCTATTTAAAGGTAACTTTTGAGGAAAAGACAGCATAGGGAATACCTTGACCAGTCCAACATAATGGCACTTGAAACTTAAGATTATTTGTTCAAACAGTTATTAAAATGGGAATTTCTCTTAACAAACCAGTCCTTTCCATGGAATATCCACCCATATCTTACTGCCTTAATTGTTCTTCAATAGAAATTGGCACCTTTCCTAAATGGATGGAATGTGCAAGTGTCTTGCCAATGTAGCATAAAATTCTAAGAGTGGTGGATATGTTTTGGATTGATCTTCAAAAATTGATAAAAGACGTTTACATCAGAAGGTCACTTCCTCCAGAAGGTCCAAAACCAGGAAGGCTTAACTGCCACTAAATGTGCTTTGCTTTTACTTCTTGAAACAATTTTCAGGCAGCCATGTTTAATCTGAATTTTTAATACAGTAGAAGACCTAAGAAATTAGGAAAATAGCTAAGTTATCTAAAACTATTTTCAGAATACAAAATAAGATTAGATATACAATCATTCTGATTTTTTTGAAATTCCATGGGATTTAGACTACTCCCTATTGTTTAAGTATTGTTTTGTAATACTAGTAACCAGGTAATGAAGACCAAATCATAGCCCAGCAAATTGATTGATGTTATACTAGAAAGATCAATAATTCACATTTGGGCTTCTAACAGTTATTTCTTATTTGTGATAATTTGGGTCCCATATATTTTAATGTATTCTTTCAGGCTTCTATCTGTTCCCACATTCACTTTATCTAGGGGCATAATCCATTCTGTCTAGATGCTATGACCCCTGGAAGTTACGTATTGATGAAATGATTGAGACCAAGTTAAATGCCTTAACAGCTACTGTTACAAATATTGGTAATGAGATTTCTGCTCTCAAATTTAAACAAAGCCTTGAATGCCATGATGACTGTAAGTACATCTGTTACTCCAGCCAAATATCATTCTTCCCCATGGGACTGGGAAATAATTAAGAATCATCTAATGGGCATTTGACATCACATTCAGAATATTCAGAAAAGCAGTATTGATCTCATGGACCCTGCATCTGTAGGTGATCAAATGTTTCATGAATTCATTGGTTTTAATCCTAGAAACGTGGAAACATTCTTCATGGTATATTATTAGAACGATATGTTTGCTACTAATTCTTTTTTGTATCATGATAATAGGTTGTCATACCCTCAGAACCGGGATCCAGGACCTCCAAGTAGCCGCCCATCATTTGCATTTAAGATATAGAAATGGAAGTGACCCATGGCCTGCATATGGCCCAAGCTTGGTTGAGCTATTAGACAGGAAAATCTGGGCTCAGAAACTGCCTGAGTCACATGGTTTTCCTTTTCACTGGGGAAGTTCAGATGCAAGCCCTGGATGTGGGAATGACCTGATAGAGCCAAATGGCTTGCTTAACTCCACCCCTATCCTGTGTTTCATGGAAGTAGCTCCTTCCTACCCTCTTTTGATCTATAAATAAACCAAGTGCAGGCTCTTTCCTTTGTTAGAGCCAGACCCTTATGAATGGTTCAGTTGGTCATGCCCCTGCTTCAGAGATAATTCTGTCTTCTTGTCATTATTTCTAATAAATAAATAAATTTGATCAGCTTTTATTTCACAGCCAGCTCATCCCTTCTACAGGAACCCTTCCCCTCACCCGAGTGGGAGGTGTGGTGAGAGAAGTCCAAAATTAATGATTATGTATGAAATTTGATACCATTCAAGATTGTCTGAAAGATAAGATGTGAAGAAAATGGAGGAAACAAAGGGATCTTTTAAGTTTTGCATTAAACAGAATCAACCAAACACAGAAGTTCACAAACTCACTGAACTGATGACAGCTATGGGTCCCTTAGCTCAAGAGGGAGAAAGCTGCTGTCAACCTGACCTTGACAGCCTTTGCAAGGAAGTAAGTAAAGCACCTCAAAGTCAGTAATCACTGTCCGTGGCCTAGTAGCCTCCAAGGGCATTGTCCATCCATCAGAATTAATTTCTTCTGCCCTTTAAGTATTAGTTTGAGTAAATCGAGGTAAAATTTTTGTTTAGAAAACTTTTATATTGTTTATTCTTGACAATATGTTTGAAATGTTTTAAATAACTGCCACCTATAAAAATAATTTATGCTGTAGGTAGAGATTCTCTGTGTGTGTGTGTTTGTGTGTATTATAAGCTTGCAGGTGGCGGGTGGATCCGACTTGACATGTATAAGCAAAGAAATAAATTCATAAATCTTTTGTGCTAGAGATTGTACCCAGGGTCTGTCATATATTTTAAACTTCAAAGTCTGTTTCTGGGCTTTTTTTTTTTAAGTCGGTGCATTATGGAGAATACTGTTTTTCATGATGGCATTTTTGTATACGCACATAACGTAATTTGATCAATTTCACTCCCCAGTACCTCAACTTGCCTACCCGCCCTCCCCCTGGTCCCCTTCCTCTGCTGGACTGATCTCCCTTCTGTTTTCATGAGATCCCTTTTTTTTCCTTTTTCTCTCCAGTTCCTACATATGAGAGAAAACATATGACCTTGATCTGAGACTGGCTCATTTCTCTTAACATGGTGTTCTCCAGTTCCATCCATTTCCTGCAAATGACATAATTTTGTTCTTCTTTATGGTTGAGTAAAGCTCAATTGTGTATATATACTACATTTTCTTTACCCATTTATCTGTTGACAGACACCAAGGCAGTTTCCAGACTTGGCTATTATGAATTGTGCTGTTTTAAACTTGTGTATGCATGTAACTCTATGTTATGCTGACCTTAATTCTGAGGTCAAAACTGAGGAGTGGTTATCATGGTCATGGGTGGTTCCATGCCTACCCTTGAGGAGCCTCCACTAGTCTCCACAGTGCCTGAAACAATTTATAATCTTACCAACAGTATATTAATGTTTCTCTCCCCACATATCCTCCCCAGCATTTACTTTTATTTGTCTTCTTAATGACTGCCATTCTACCTGGAGCAATTTGCACTTTTAACTGGAGTTTTGATTTGCCTGATGGCTGGAGGTGTTGAACATTTTTTTCATATAATTGTTGGCTATTTGTATTTCTTCTGTTGAGAAGGGTCTGTTTAGTTCATTTGCCCATATATTGAATGAATTTTTTTTGGTGTTGAGTGTTTTTGAGTTCTTTATATATATTATAGATATTAATCCTCTGTCCGAAGAGTATCTGTCAAAGATTTTCTTCCATTCTGTAGGCTCTCTCTTTGCATTGTTGTTTCCTTTGCTGTGGAGAAGTTTTTAAATTTGATGCCATCCCATTTATTGATTCTTGGTATTATTTTTGGTTATATGTTCCTGGGCTTTCCTACGTAAGATATGCTTTTCTTCATATTTTTGAGAAACATTTATTTATTTATTTATTTATGCTTAATTGTGGAATATTTTGAACATGCGTAAAATTATACAGCATAAATAACACCCACTTATTTATCTACCCGCCATGCAAATGTTAAAATATTAAGTGTTGAATGCTGAGTTTCGGAAATGTTAAACGTTCCCCATTCCAATAGTAAATAGCTCTTCTGATTTCTGACTTCATAGATTGGTTTTGCCCGATGTTCATTATACATTCTAATATCTGGTTTCTTTCACTTAAGATGAATTTGAGTTCATTTATGTGATTGCCTACTTCCCTAGTCTGCTTTTACTTACTACTGAGTCCACGGTATGAAGTTATGGAACATTTTGGTTATCTGGCCTCCTCTTGTGGGGGCCTGCTTTTAACCTAGGGGAGGCTTCCTCCACCTCCCCAAACCCTTGACAGCACACTTCAGGCTCCCATCCCTGTGTGGGGGCCTCTACTGCTACCTGTCCCAGCTTCCTTCCCTTCTACTTGTGTGCAACCCCAGGAGGCCCCAGAGCCCTATGGTGCTCCTGAGTACCAAACCAGCTCATGAGAGCTAGGGGAGGGTGGTCCTTCTGAAAGAAAGATGTCAGAACTCTGTAGGTGGTGCTGGTGGGGAGAGTAAAACATTTTTCTCCAGATTGTCTTTGGCCTCTGCCCCAGGTCTGTTCTATGATTAACCAAGGTCCTCTTTCCCACTTGCCCCTCCTCCTGTCCTTTTGAGGGCCTGAGTCATTATTTTAACTACCCCCCAGGAGGCTGAACCCCTTCAGTGCCCTGTTGTCACTTCCCCCTCAATGTGTTGCTCTGTGATGGCTTTCAGAATTCTGCTCCTCCTGAGTGGTGAGTTGGGGGCTTTCGGGACTGGGGAGAAGCTTTGTGGGGCTGTATGACCTACCTCCTGTAGGTCAGGCTGGGGGCTGGTGGTCAGTTCTTACAGTTCGCATGAGTTGTGGAGGTAGGGGGGGCGTATAGTGTCAGAGTCTGGTTTGGGAGGAGGGATGGCTTGGAATCTGGAGAGAGATGTCTTGAACAAAGGTGAGAGGAGATGGGATTATGAGTTATGCCCAGTGGAGAATGAACATCTCTCCAGATGGCCGCATTCTCCAAGGCCTTTCTGCTCTCGGTTCATGGAGGCCCTGGAGTGGGGTTTGGATACTACCTTTCCGGGCCTGAATTTTCCCCCAAGTCCTGATTTCAGGCATGTTATCTGCTGAGAGTATAGTACACAATTTAAAACTGTCAGGACCATATTTGTATGTTATTTTAAAATGAGGTTTCACACAAAAACTTGAGGTTTCCATGTTCTACTTAGAAACTGAAAGACTTGATTGCTTTTGGTACTAGATCCTGGTAACGGCTGCCCCGTTTAGAAAATGTACAAGGTCTGAAGGTCCAACATTCCCTGGTGCTCACTTCTACTCACTTCACTTACTGAGGTTACCTGCCTAGTCCATGAGGCAGTCGACTCTGTGCCCCTTGACATCTTCCCGCTTGTCGCACATTAAGAGCTTCTTTCAGGCTCAGAAACAGAATAACTTGAGGAAGAAAAGTATGCAAGGCTCTTTTGCAGGTGGCCATAGTAGGGTCCTGACTCCCTTAACACTTGATCTCTTCCCAGAATCCTAGCTCAGGTGTCTCTCTGTCACCAGCTAGACACTTAACCCTCTTAGAATGCCCCTAGTCTTGGGGTTGAAGTTGACTCCTCAATCCAGAGACAACTGGAAATTCTAGAGGAATGGGGAAGAAAGATGGCTGCTTGGGAGTAAGGAAAAAACCCTTCGATGTAGGGGTCACCTCCTGATGCTTTGGAGCTTAGCCACCAGCAAGGAGATTGTGACCAATTGAGGATCAGGAGAGCCAGTTGGGCTCCTGGCTGTGCCAGTGACCTGTGCTGTTTCGAATCAGTGAACAAAGAGTAGTCAAATAGCTGTGAAAGGCCAGGCACTTTTCCTCATGTGGGTCCAAGACAGGGGACACGAGAAATACACAATTATACATAATTAATCACGAGCTTCTAAGTCTGTTCCCCAGTCTGGTTCTTGGGGTCTCTGTGTAATGAGAAGATGGGGCAGGATAGTCTTCATGGAGGGTGCCCATATGCCTTGGAACAGTCCCTGGTACAATTTTACTGATGTCCCTTTTACTTTCAGAAGTTTCCAGATTAGACAATAAATTTTACGGTCACCTTATTTTTTTCCTAAAAAAGCTTTTTAGTTGTGGATGAACATAATACTTTTATTTTATTTATTTTTATTTATTTTTATGCAGTGTTGAGGTTCGAACCCAGTGCCTCATATGTGCCAGGCAAGTGCTCCACCACTGAGCCACACCTCCAGTCCTGGTCACCTTATATTTAAGGGATAGTCTTGATCTGACAAATGAGGAGGCAACTGGCCTAATTTCACATCCTGGATACCCTTTAAAGTAACTTTGAGGGGGTATTCCCTGGATTGCTGCCCTTTGCTTTGAGGTTTGATTATTTTTGAGGTAGGGAGAGGGATGGGAACCACACAGATGATTAATCAGTAGGCACAGTGGAAGGAGTGGCTTAGTCCTCCTGGGAAGGTGAGAATCAAGGTTGGAGTGAGGTGGGCTATCAAGAGGCCAGGAAGACAGACAGGATGGGGCTTTTTGGAACACCTCCAAGCCCCTACTCCCTGTATTCCTCAGTCCTGGCTTCATATCATGGATTCAACCTGGATGTGGAGAAGCCCATAGTCTTCAGAGAGGACGCAGCTGGTTTTGGACAGACCGTGGTGCAGTTTGGTGGATCTCGGTAGGTCCTGCTCACTTCCTCACCCGCACTCCCATCGGGTCCAGTAGGAAGTTGGCTGCCCATGGCACCCTAGGAGGTTTCTGGAGAAAGGGTGACCTGGGACAGAAATCTTTCCATATCTCTTGTGAGGCCTCTAACACAACCATATATATTATCACAATCCCAGGAAGGGCCACAAAACTAGGAAAGATCCATCCTTTTTTTTTTTTGGAACCAGGGATTGAACTCAGGGACACTCAGCCACTGAGCCACATCCCCAGCCCTATTTTGTATTTTATTTAGAGACAGGCTCTCACTGAGTTGCTTAGGGCCTCGCTAAGTTGCTGAGGCTATCTTTGAACTCGCAATCCTCCTGACTCAGCCTCCCAAGTCGCTTGGATTTCAGGCGTGCGCCACCGCACCCAGCTGAAAGATCCATCCTTGAGAGGAAAACCTTGAGCCTACTTTCCAGATAGGGCAGCTTCTTGGTGGGCAACCTGTGTAATTGCACAGTGCTCACACTCATTAAACTTGGGAGTTCAATGTTATGGCCTGAGGCAATTCTTAATGATTTTATTTATTTTTATATATATTTTCTAAGTGAAGATTGTTGGGAGGATGGAGATATGCTAGAGGTTTAGGATCTTAGCTCATGAGCAGCCCACGTCCCACCACCTCCCTGGGAAGGAAATCTCAGCTGCTGGTTCCCCTAACCCTGTTCAGTAACAGCTGCTGTTCTCTTCCCCTGGCAAGAGTTGGACAAGGTCAGGATCGGGTGCGTTCACCTGGTAAGTATCCTGGAGCTTGAGGGAGTATGACATTAAATAGAATGTAAGAGAGAGAGGAGGAGAGAGAACAGAAAAATGGATAAAGCTCTCCCCAACCCCAAGAGGCCCCACATTTTTATCTAGCTTTGGGACCCACACATATAATGTACTATCCTGGCCTCCAGGAGCTCACATTCTCTTGTTCTCCTGGGTCTCTTGGGGACCCAAGAAATTGAAGTCACCATGTGATGCAGGACTAACAAAAGCATGGGAAGGCCAGGAAGGGAGAGAGCAAACCCAGGAGGGGAATTCCAGGAGGCTCCACAGAAGAGGTGGTGTTGGCTGAGAGCCACAGAGGACAGGGTTTCAGTTGGCCAACAAGGAGTTATAGAGGTCACTGTGTTCTAAAGGAACATCCCTCCCCCTTCCTTACCCAGTTGCAAGGCTGGGGAGATAGAAACAAGTTTCAGGTGCTAGGTACCAGGATTTATTTATTTATTTTGAAATGTAATGCATATGACAAAGTGCATAAATCTGAAGGGTAACTACCACTTAGATCTGGCCTTCCCCTGATCCTGCCCCTCCTGGCTACTCAACAGATCCAAAAGTAACCACCGTTCCAGCTTCCATCACCATCAGATTGTTTTCAGACCCTATTAATGAAAAGGGAACTGATGACTATTTACCAATATTTGCATTAAACAATGTAAACAAGCAATAAATAATTGGTTACATTCTAATTACTACAAAGTTATTACTCTTCCTGGCTTCTGTTGAGTTATACTCTAAATACTAAAAAAATTGAGTGTACCTGTAAGGAATAGGTTGGATAAAGAAAACACATGCAGGTTGATAATTTATACTAAATGCTCGTTCTCCATTTATGCCAGCAGTTTGGGATTCCAAGCTGCTATCCCTCTAACTGTTTAGGTTTTCATCTGCAAAGTTTTAGATATCCCATGAATCATGATGCACAGGAATTGTGACTTTTCTATAAAGAACTTTTCTGTAGAAAACTTGTGACTTTTCTGTAGAAACCCTTAAATGTCCATTTAACTAAGCCTTGGTCAGCTAATTAAAATCCACCAGAATTTTGCCTAGTTTTCTCCTCTGGGTGGGGAGGTTGTTGGTAGTGATAAAATGTTTCCAAAATTAAAAAAATTCTTCTTAGGGAGTTTTGCAGATAAAATACTCACATTTATATGATGATAGATGTAGATATGGATTCTGATACAGGTCCTGTAGATTGTGCACCCAATTTAAATTTTTTACATTATGTTTCAATTAGTTCAATTGTTTAAAAAAATTAACTATTTGTTTTGAAAATGTGTGGCTTCATGGAATTGTTCCATTGTTTTTAGGGTGATTCAAAATGATCTCAGGAACATAATGTACTTACCAGTAATTGGGAAATGCCAGTTTTATTTTCAGATAGTTTTTCTGGGGGGTTGGGGTTGAGGAGGTAAATGTTTTAAATATCCAAAGCATTTATATATCCAAAAATATGCAAATATTTTTATGTGTAAACATGGAAAAACAAACGAAAACCCCAGCATGGTCCTTAGCATTTGTGAGTTAAACTCAGGCCTTGATTTCTGAACTGCCTCTCAAGAAGCAAATACCAAGAACTTCCCTCACAAAGTCTCACTTCCTTGTTGAAAGATACTTCCTTGTTCCCAAAGTGCCCTACTCCCATACCTCCTTCTACTGTATGTCCTGGTTGTCCCTCCAGGCTTGTGGTGGGAGCCCCCCTGGAGGTGGTGGCGGTCAACCAAACAGGACAGTTATACGACTGTACATGTGTCACCCGCACTTGCCAACCCATCTCATTACACAGTGAGTGACTTGACCCTGGTATTGAGACCCTCACCTCTCCTAGACCCAAACATCCCCTCTCAGCAGCTTCCAGCCCAGACTCTCCCCCTAAGTGAAGGTATGCTGTGGACTGTAACTGTGTGTATCTGTCCTCTTAGTCGAACCAGAGGCTGTGAACATGTCCTTGGGCCTGTCCCTGGCAGCCTCCACTAATGGCTCCTGGCTGCTGGTGAGTTGCCCTGGGTCACAGAAGGGTCATGAAGGGAGCAGCAGGGGCTGGGGGAGGCTGGGGCAGAGAGGAGGGGAGAAAGACGGGGACTAGCGGCCTGCTGCTCACAGGTCTCTATCTCTAGGCCTGTGGCCCGACTGTGCACAGAGCTTGTGGGGAGAACATGTATGCAAAAGGCTCCTGCCTCCTTCTGGGCTCCCGTATGCAGATCATCCGGACAGTCCCAGTTGCCCTGCCAGGTACGTCTCTTTGAGGCAGGGATTCTCTGGAGACTCATGCTGGCATGAGGAGTGGGTGGAGCATCAGCTTTCTTAGCCCCCTGTGCCCATGTTCCTCTCCTGGAGGACTGCGTGTGGCTAACCCTGGCAAGGAGGGCAACAGCCCTCAGCTGGTGGGGGGATAAAAGGTCTGATGAAGGCAAACCTTCCCATGCATTGGCTGTGGGAAGTATGAGGGTCTTATTGTCCCCGACAGGTGGATGGACACTTCTTGAATTTCAGATAAAAGGCTTTAGATGGTGAAAACATGCAGTAAGGATGAGAAATCCACGAGGGAGGCAGTTCTGGATAGTTCCCTGCTGTGCTGCCAGGATTCTCCAAATGAATTCTTCCCCTGTAAGGGGAGCAAATGTCAGAGTTGTGAGAAGTCTGATGCACGATTTTGTCAGTGTCCATGTCTTACACAGAGTGGGGCCTTGGACATGACAGCAACATCTCTCTGAGAGTCAGTCTGCATCACGGTGGTACCCAAGTTTAAGTTTTCCATGTCCATGGACAATAGCTTCATTTTCTGTGCTTCAGTTTCCTCATTGGTAAAATGGTGCTTAATAATTATGGTGAATATAGGGCTGGTGTCATGGCTCAGTGGGAGAGCACTTGCCTAGCACGTGTGAGGCACTGGGTCCAGTCCTCAGCACCACATAAACAAACAAACAAACAAACAAACAAACAACATTATTAAAAATCATGGTGATTATAATGATTAAAGGATTTAATATATATAAGGTGCTTAGATCCCTGCCTGGCACATAGTAAATATGCCGTAGCTCCTGTGACTAATCTTCTAGCTGAGGGCTCTGTTTTGGACTAAGAGGAGGATAGAGATAAACTTCCTCATCTGTGGAAGGGATTAGGGATTCCAGTGTCTACTCAGGATGCTGCCTGAGAACAATGCCTTAGATTGAAGGAGCCAGGAAGCCAGACATGATGGGGTTTTAGCTAAAAATTGAGGAGCAGAAGAAACATCCCGAGACCAAATTGTGAGAGCAGAATCTGTATAGGAGAGAGAGAGAATGGAAGAGGGGTGTCCAGGAACCCTGGGGCGGGGGACTATGTCCAGTTTGAGATATCGGTGGAGTCAGGGATAGGTGATGTGGCATTTAAACAGGAGGAAATAGCTGTCTTCTCACAGATGTCTCTGGAACTCGTGGTGTGAGATGCCTGATGAAACTGAACATAGGAGCATAAACCTGGCAAAGGCCAGGTGGGTTTGAGTAGAGAGAGGAAGGGCTGAGGTCCACTGAGTAAGACCAGGGCACCAGGAAGTTCTCGGTACCTGGTAGACATCACCTTATTACATCATCACAAGATCCCTGGGTGGTAGACGAGATGATTTCTATTTAACATAAAAACAGAAATTCAGAAAGATAAGTTCCCACAAATCGGAAGAGGCAGAGCCCAGAGCTTGAGCCAACCTTGCTGACTGGTTTAGTCCTTCAAAAGGTGATCAGCCCCATCTAGGCACCTACTGTTGGAAGCCCTGTGGATACAGTGAGAGAAGCAGGAAATAGAAGAGATAATGTGAGAGAGCTTGCTACAGACCTGCTCTGATAAAGGACAAGGGTGATGATTCTGTCATGCTCCTGAGAAAGCTGGAAACAGATGCCAGATGTGACTGCCCACCCCTGTGAGTGCCCAGGGGTGGCGCACCTGAGGGATTCGAAGTTTGCTACACGGATGGCTGGATGTTCTAGTCATTGAAGAAGCGGGAAGGGAAGTGATCTACTTCTCCCTGGCATCCTTAAAGCACCAACTAGTGGAGCATGAGGGGTGGGGCAAAGTGAGACAAAAAGCCTTTTTTCAGTGGTGGTCAGGAGGCAGTTACTGCAGCTCTGGGGTACAGGCTTCACACCTCAGTGCTGTGGTGGCCCGCTCTCCCAACACCCTGGGAGTGACACAGGATGTGGGTGCTGGTAGAGGCACCAATGGGTCCTACACCTAGGACGTGAA
Source organism: Glaucomys volans (assembly GCA_020662805.1). Taxonomy (NCBI): domain Eukaryota; kingdom Metazoa; phylum Chordata; class Mammalia; order Rodentia; family Sciuridae; genus Glaucomys; species Glaucomys volans. The sequence goes on along the minus strand of JAJEJO010003081.1, from coordinate 68,585 downwards.
CCCCTGCATGAGTGTACGGCAATCTACAACGTCCTATATGTGTGTGTGTGTGTGTGTGTGTGTGTGTGTGTGGCATGTCTTTCCTGTTATAGTGTGAACTCCATTAGAGCACATTATTAAAAATCGTGGTGATTATAATAATTAAAGGATTTAATATATATAAGGTGCTTAGATCCATTAGGTATCTTTTAAAGCTATGATCTCAAGGTCAGATTTCCTCAGAAATAAAAGGTTAATTTGAGAGAGTTCTGGAGAACAATACCTGTGAGAGCATGAGGGAAGCAGGACTGGGCTGAGACCCAAAGGAGAATGACACAGTCCCAACAGAGGCCTTAGCCCACCTGTGGGGAGTTTGGATGAGGGTTGCCCCCAGGGGTAGGAGGGTGTAACCCCAGGCAAGGCCACTCCCTTCTGCCTCGGGTGATTCTTGGGAAGGGATGCAGCTGAGAGCCATTGGCAGCCATGTAACTAGAAAGGAGTGCTTCGGTCTTGAAGAGGGATGGGCCTGAATGGCACGTGCCAGGATCCCCCGAAGGTGTATCTAACAGGCTTTGAAATGCCCAGCACACAGCAGTGACATTAATAACAGCAGCCCTACTGGGTGCAGTGACACACACCTGTAATCCCAGCAGCTCAAGAGGCTAAGACAAGGGGGATCTCAAGTTCAAAGCCAGCCTCAGCAAAAGTGAGGCACTAAGCAACTCAGTGAGACCCTGTCTCTAAATAAAAATGCAAAATAGGGTTGGGGATGTGGCTCAGTGATTGAGTGCCCCTGAGTTCAATCCCAGTACTCAAAACAAATCAAACAAAACAAAACAAAACAAAACAAAGCAAAACAATAACAGCAACCAGTACAGAGCGCCTGGCCCTATCTTAAGCACCTTATACATATTAATTAGTTTTGTTCTTGCAATTGTCCAATGTGGTGGGCAGTATTTACAGACAGGAAAATTGGAAGCCCAGAGAGATGAAGCAATTTGCCTCAATCACCAACTAATAAGCAGCAGAGCTGGGATGCAGAGCCAGGCACCTGGCTCCAGAATGTTCACTTTGAACCACTTTGCTAACCTAGCTCCCCATGTTCTCTAATGGCATCCCTAGAGCATGTGTTTAATGAGTATTTGTAGACTGAATGAATGTGGAGCCCTGTCCTCTCTTTCCTCCTCCCTTTTCTAGGTCATGTGGAAGGAGGGGAGCAGGCAGGGGCTACACTGAGAGGAGAAGCTGGAGCAACAGATTTGGGTCTCTTCTGAGGAGAAGAGGGGTCATTCCCACTGGGTGGGAATGCCACTTCTGGCCCCCTGACTCTGTTGAGTGGGAAGGGATTCTGGGCCCTAGGAGATTACAGGGGTCTGCATAGGCATCTTATTCCTTTTTCCTCCCTGCAGAGTGTCCAAATCAAGAGGTGGACATTGTCTTCCTGATTGATGGCTCTGGCAGCATTGATGAAAGAGACTTTAACAGGATGAAGGACTTTGTCAGAGCTGTGATGGGCCAGTTTGAGGGCACCAACACTCTGGTAAATACTGGGCACTAAGACCTGGTGGGGGAATCAAACAGACCTAGGAAGTGGGCCTGGCATTGCTGGGGATGCATTGGCTCATGGAGCTGTGCCATGATGAGGCTAGGGCCAGGGTCAAGGTCCAGTCTGAGCTCTGATGCATGAGCATACTATGTGTTGTTTAAAACATAGCTCTGATGCATGAGCATACTATGTGTTGTTTAAAACACAAACAAAAGTATCTGCATACTATGTGTTGTTTAAAAACCACAAGAGGGCTGGGGTTGTGACTCAGTGGTAGAATGCTCACTTGGCATGTGTGAAGCCCTGGGTTCGATCCTCAGCACCACATAAAAATAAAATAAAAGTATTATGTCCACCTACAACTAAAAAATATTTTTTAAAAAACCCCACAAGAATGAGATACTAACTAGAATATGTTCCACGTATGTATAATATGTCAAAATATACTGTACTGTCATGTATATCTAAAAAGAACAACGAAAAAAAGGAAAAAAGAAAAGAAGGCGGGTACAGTGGTGCACACCTGTAATTCCAGTGATTACAGAGGCTGAGACAGGAGGATCATAAGTTCTAGGCCAACCTTGGCAACTTAGAAGACCCTAAACAGCTTAATGAGACTCTTTCTCAAAAATAAAAAATGAAAAGCAGCTGGGGATGTAGCTTATTGGTAAAGTACCCCTGAGTTCAATTCCTAGTACCAACAAACAAACAACAAGAGACAAACATTTAAAGCATTTAAAAATCATAATTTTGAGCTGTGCATGGTGGCATGTGTCTATAATTCCAGCCATTCAGGAGGCTAAGGAAGGAGGATGGTAAGTTTGAGGCCAGCCTGAGCAACTTAGTATGGCCCTGTCTCAAAGTAAAATTGAATAAGGGC
>JAJEJO010003081.1:0-66170 GCA_020662805.1 Glaucomys volans | reverse complement strand
TCTCACTGAGTTGCTTAGGGCCTCACTAAGTTGCTGAGGCTGGCTTTCAACTCGCGATCCTCCTGCCTCAGCCTCCCAAGTACTGGGATTACAGGCGTGCACCACCGCGCCCGGCTTGCACATTGCTTTTTTAAAAAATGTAAATTTACCAAATATTGTCCTTGGCATGGCTATTCTTTGTAAACCATGAAAGAAGCATAATTTAGTTTTGATTTTCCAGTTTTCTTTTTGTATCTTTAGACCAATCCTATCCCCTGCCCTGTGTTTCATTATATTATTTGTAGGGTCTAAAATATATGGGACGGTTTGTAAATACAAAGTTTTTTCAAGATAAAAAGTTATTCCTTAAAAATAACACCAGCCATAACACATAACACGCCCTGAGCCTGGGGCCCTCTGCCTTGGTCTTTGCAGTTTTCTCTGATGCAATACTCAAACATCATGGAGACCCACTTCACCTTCACCAAATTCCGGACCAGTTTGAGCCCTCAGAGCCTGGTGGATCCCATCGTCCAACAGAAGGGCCTGACATTCACAGCCACCGGCATCCGAAAAGTGGTGTAAGCAACCTCTCCTGCAGCCCCTGGATGTGGCTGCCTCACCTCTTCCTAATGCTGAGTCATCTCAGCTCTTCTCAGGCTGTGGGAAGCTCTGAAGAAAGAGGTTAAAGGGGAGTGTGGGGCTGCAGGCAGAGTCCTCCCTGGAGTGCTCCTGGCCCCTCAGTGCTGGGTTTCCCTGATATGGGACTAGGCTTCTCTGTAGCTGAGTTTCCTCTTTGCCTGGTTCTGGAGATGTGGGACCCTGGGAGACCACCTGAGGCATCCAGAGGCATGGACTTTGATTTAGATACATCTGAATTCCCATCCTAGCTCCTTGCTTGCTACTTGTCTGATCTGGGAGTTACTAACTCTAACTCCTGGTAAAATGTTAAAGAAAGCTAGACTCACAACTTGACTATAAGAATTAAATGAGATCCTATGTGCTAGGTACTCAGTCCTGGGTATCCAGGAGGTGCTAGATAAATGGCTGAGGTTTTAATCCAGAGAATGGCACAGCCCCTCTTTACTTACCAGGCAGTGACTCAAATGTCCTTTTTGAATCTTTCTTCCCACTAACCTCCTTCCATCTCTGTCCTCATCTATGCATGCCCTCTGTGTTAACTGGGCATTTATTCTGTACCTGCCCAGCACTAGAGTCAGGTGGTCCATGCTGAAAATGACTTAAAAGGTGGGGTTAGATAGAAGAGGATGTGGTTCTTGTGGGAAGGAGCTGAGCTGAATGTCTGGGATCCCTTGGGTGCTGTGCTGGGGTTGGTGCTGGAATGTGGTAGGATCATCCCAAATAAGATATGCTACAGGCAAATGTAACCTTTGTGCGTATGGTTGGTTCTTCTGCCTTGAACACTGGCCCTTTGGAACTGGACAACCAAGAGACAAACCAGTCACATGGGAGCATTTCCTCCCTGAGTTCCTTCCTTGACACTCAAAGTTCTCCCAGTGGTGGGCCTGGGAGGAAAGGTAAATGAGGCATAGGTTATGTGGTTCTAACCAAGTCCAGCCCCCTTCCCCATGTTCCAGAGTGCACTGCATTTCCTAGCAGTTTCCCTGCTTCCCAGAGCCAAGTCCATCTTGGGGCTGGATCAGCCACTGCTGGGTCCTCCCTGACATTAACTGTTTTTTCTTTTAAAATGAACAATAGATTATTTTTTATTTTTCTCATGATATAGTTCCTTTTCATACTTTACATTTTAAATGTAAATTTTTAATATAGAATGCATGCCATTCTAGATAACTACAATTAAGGTAAACATAAAAAATATATAATCGTGTAACCAAACTCAAAGTTTGGTCTATTTCCTTTTGATATTGTTTCAGGTCATAACTGTGTACTCTATTAACACCTTTATATTACCATTACTGCAATTAATGCTACGACCATCTTTACCACCCATCATTTTCATATAAACCTGATAGTTTGGTATTTTTTTAAAAAAATAAAATTTAGCCGGGCGCGGTGGCACAGGCCTATAATCCAAGCGACTTGGGAGGCTGAGTCAGGAGGATCGCGAGTTCAAAGCCAGCCTCAGCAACTTAGCGAGGCCCTAAGCAACTCAGTGAGACCCTGTCTCTAAACAAAATACAAAATAGGGCTGGGGATGTGGCTCAGTGGCGGAGTGTCCCTGAGTTCAATCCCTGGTTCAAAAAAAAAAAAAAATTAAAAATAAATAAATAAAATTTACAAATAATAAAATGGAAATTCAGAAAAGTAAGACAAGTTTTGTAGGTAACAGGGCTAAGGTTGTAACTTCAAAAAAACATTTTTTACAAACAATTTTAAAAAACATTTATTACATACAATTTACCTTAAAAAGTATTCTGTATCCTGCTTTTTCTTAAAAAATGTTATAATCTCACCATCAATACTCTTCTTAAACATACTTTTTATTTCTATTTTTAATTTATTTATGTTTTAAAATGTTTTTATGACTGCAATATAGTTATACATAACCTTGGGTTCATTTTGACATAATCACACCTGCGTGGAATATGATTTGCTCTGTTGTAGCCCCCAGTACTGCCTGGTTCTGGAGATGCTGGACCCTGGGAGTACACCTCCCCTCCTCCCTCTCCCTGTTCTCCTTCATCTACTCAACTGTAATTCCTTCTATTCACATTGTCTTACTAATCAGTGCTTTATAGATATGCATAAAGGTGGAATTCACGTGGTATATTCATAGTGTACCTAGCATAATTTGGTTAATTTCATTTTACAGTTCTTCCATTTTCCCATCCCTTCTCCCTGTCTCTGAATCCCCTTCCTCTATCCACTGATCTCTCTTCTACTTTCATGGGATCCCTCACTTTTCCCCTTATTTTGTCTAACTTCTACATATGAGAGAAGATATTTGATGCTTGACTTTCTGAGTCGAGTTTATTTCACTTAGTAAGATGTTCTGTTCCACCCACTTACCAGTAAATGCCCGAATTTCATTCTTCTTTATGGCGAGTGTGTGTGTGTGTGTGTGTGTGTGTGTGTGTGTGTGTGTATCACATTTTCTTTATGCATTCCTCTGTTGAAGGGCACGTGGAATGGCTCCATTACTTGGCTCTTTTGAACTATGCTGCCACAAGCCTTGATGTGCATGTGTCACTGTAATATGATGATTTTAGTTCTTTTGGATAAATACCAAGGACTAAGCTTCATGATGAAAAACACAAAATCAGGATAACATTAAGGATAATTTTTTAAAAAGAAAGTCTTATCACAGTCCCTCTAGTTGACCACCTTATAGTTTTTAGCAACAAGAGGGGATACACACAAATGAATCAGTAAATCTTACCTGCTTAGCACAGGGTGATTTCCGTCCTTGCCTTTATTCAGACTCATTCCATATGGTCACAGTTTTCGTTTGAAATGGATGCTTACTTTTCAGTAAAGGAGTTAGGTCATGATCTCCTAAATCTTTTCCCTAAAGTTGGGCATTTAGATGGCTTCTGATTTTGTATTTGGCATGTGTGCACATGTGGGTTAGCATGTGTGCACATGTGCGTGTGGATGTGTTCATTCTGAGTTTATAGAGCTATAGGAGTGTATAGGTACATTTTTAACCTTTTATTATAGATACCATTTAACTACGTTTTACCTGTAGTCCATTCACTGTTATAAAGGCTGACCTTCTTTATTCTTCAAAAAATCCCGACACTATTTCCTTCAATTACCCATTATTGCTTAACAATTCATTAACAAATATAGTAGCTTCAGCAACAACTCTTTTATAATTTTTCACAATCCCAGGGCAAGGCTAGCTGCCTCCTCTGCTGCTCTTATGTAGGGTCTCTTGTGGGGCTGTGGTCAGATGTCCGAGCCTGGGATCTTGAGAGCTTCATTCATATGTCTGGTGCCTAGGAAGAACTGGTTGAACTGCTAGGCTCAGCTGGCATGGCTGGTCCTCTTCTGTGGTCTCCTTCCCTGTGACCACTCCATGGGGTGCCTTGAAAAAGGTAGCCAGACTTCTCTCACTGTGGCTCAGGACTCCCCAAAGTGCAAAACTCAGAGCATGCTCTGACTCCAGAGCTTCTACTTTGACCCATAATGCCTCTTGGGACTGAAATTCAGTAATAGAATTTTAAGAAAATGTTGCATGAGTACTTATAATTAGTCTTACTAATTATGGCCAGTATGGTTTTTTTTTTAAAAGACTAAATCATTTTCTTAACATGCCCGATAGAGTCTGCCATGTCCTGAGGTCAAGACTCCCCAGTCTCTCCAGATGAGCTTCTTGTGCTACAAATTATGTCTTTTCAGAATCAATCATACCTCAGTAGAGTCATTTCCCTTTCCTTCCTGGCAGGACAGAGCTATTTCATAGCAAGAATGGGGCCCGAACAGGTGCCAAGAAGATCCTCATTGTCATCACGGATGGGCAGAAGTATAGAGACCCCCTGAATTACAGTGATGTCATTCCCCAGGCAGAGAAAGCAGGCATCATCCGCTATGCAATTGGGGTATGGCCATTGCTCCCTCAGACTCAGCCTGGTAAAGGCCAGTGGACTCCTCCCGCTCAGCTGTCTCTCTGCTGCAGGTGGGAGATGCTTTCCAGGAGCCCAGTGCCAGGGAGGAGCTGAGCACCATTGGCTCAGTGCCCGCACAGCACCATGTGTTCAAAGTGGACAACTTTGCAGCGCTTGGCAGCATCCAGGAGCAGCTGCAGGAGAAGATCTTTGCTGTTGAAGGTACTTGGGCATTGGAGTTGAAGGGGTCCCTACTAAATTGTCCCTGCAGTCTTACAGTGTGTCCCTCTTTACAACTAACCCTAAATTGATCCCTGGAGCCTGAATCACAGCCTATTATCTCTTCCCTCTGCTCTGAGACCTCATGATCTCATGGATTTTTTTTTTTCCTGTTTCTCCACAGGAACCCAATCGAGGACAAGTAGCTCCTTTCAGCATGAGATGTCACAAGAAGGCTTCAGTTCAGTGTTCACAATGGTGGGTGCAGTGCCTCCTTGATACACAGGTCTCATGCACCAGCCCTGGGCCTACCCTAAGTTGGGAGCTGGGACCCAAAAGTAAACAAGAAGCAGATCTGGTTCTCAAGTTCACTGTCAGATCAGGGAGAAACATCAGGCAGTGCATTCAGTACTAGGAACACAGCAGAGAAGAGGAAAGCCAAGGCTCCTGTCTTCCTGGAGGGCATATTCCAGTGGGCAGAGAACACAAGCAAAAGACTTTTGGATTGTGCTGTTGGGGTAGAAAAAGAAAGGTGGTCAGAACAGGCTGAATGATGAAAAAGGCCAAGGCCAGGAAAAATCTGGGGAAAGATTGCTGTAGGTAGAGGCAAAAGCAAGAGCCAAACTCTCACAGCAGAGACAAAGTTACTTGATGGAGCAGTTAGAAGGGCCAGCATAGCAGGAGCAGAGTGAGTGAGACACAGCAAGCAAGGAGAGGGTTAGAGAAGTGGGGAAAACTAGACGGGGCTGACCGGAGAGGTACAGCAAGACTGGTCTGAAAGTAGATGTGTGTTCAAAGTATCCAGAAGGATTGATTTCAAAATAATTTGGGGTGAGCAGGGAGTAGTAGAAATGAAGCAAGGTTGGTCATGAATTGATCTGAAGCTAGGTCAGGAGTACTTAGAGGTTCATGAAATCAAAAGTTCAAAAAAGGCAAAAGGAGAAAATGAGAATTGTTTCCTGAGGGTGTTGAGGAATTCATCACAGAAGAGATGGTTTTGAGGTTGACTGTGGAGAGAGAGGAGCTGAGAATAAGGGAGGGAAGTGGCTAGGTCAAAAGTTCAGTGGGTTTCAGAACAGAGGGTAACTTCCAGGGTTTGATTGGAAAGGGTCCCAGATGCCATTCTATGGGCTTGGCAATGTTTTTCTATAGAATGATGGCTGCACATTTGGGTTTGGGAACATTTATTGCTTGGGTAGGAGAAGGTAAGACAAGCTAGGAGACAGAAAGGGTTGAGGTGAAGGTGATACAGTGGCAGTGGGGATGGTCTTAGGGATGCCAGCAGTGGGGATATAGAGGATGCTGGTGAGCACTAAAGAAGACTTAAAATGGTGACAGAAGTTGGGGGATGGCATTTCCTTGGAGTACGCTGGCTTCTTGCTCTGTTCCGCTCAGCCTTGGAATCTTTTCCTCCCAGGATGGACCAGTTCTGGGGGCTGTGGGGAGCTTCAGCTGGTCTGGAGGTGCCTTCCTGTACCCCCCACATAGGAACCCCACCTTCATCAACATGTCTCAGGAGAATGTGGACATGAGGGACTCTTACCTGGGTGAGAAGAGGCTGTGGGTGGGGGACAGGTGGGTGACAAACTGCTGGGAAGGGGAGGAGAGGCCTTGGTGCTGAGGCTGGGCCCCCTCAGGTTACTCCAGTGAGCTGGCCCTTTGGAAAGGGGTACACAGCCTGGTCTTGGGGGCCCCTCGCTACCAGCACACCGGGAAGGTTGTGATCTTCACCCAGACAGTCAGGCAATGGAGGCCGAAGGCTGAAGTCACAGGGACCCAGGTGAGTGTGGAGGAAGCCAGAGTGGAACGTGAGGGTGGGCAGGGTAGGGCTGGGGGTAGGGAAGGAGAAGGGGCAGTGGGGGTGATGGGGCAGGTCCTGGTGCCTGGCGGGGGCAGGGCTGGTGCAGAAGGGAGGTGCCTCTGGCAGGGGCAGGCAGGATGACTTCAGACTCTGTCCCCAGGTCGGCTCCTATTTTGGGGCCTCCCTCTGCTCTGTGGATATGGACAGAGATGGCAGCACCGACCTGGTCCTCATTGGGGCCCCCCATTACTATGAGCAGACCCGAGGAGGGCAGGTGTCCGTGTGCCCCATGCCCAGGGGGGTGAGTGGTGATGGGACCTGGGCTGGGTGGGGCCTGGGTGTGGGTGTAGGATGGCCTGGAGTGGACCTGGCACTGGTTTTCGTTCTGCAGCAGAGTAGGTGGCGGTGTGAGGTCATTCTCCGTGGGGAGCAGGGCCATCCCTGGGGTCGCTTTGGAGCAGCTCTGACAGTGCTGGGGGATGTTAATGGAGACCATCTGACAGATGTGGCCATTGGGGCCCCTGGAGAGCAGGAGAACCAGGGTGCTGTTTACTTATTTCATGGAACCTCAGGACTGGAGATCAGCCCCTCCCACAGCCAGGTGAGAGCCCCTGTCATCAGCCTCTTGTAGTCCCCCTCCCCTTCCATGACGTGGGTTCACTGAGCACAGCCTCCTCTCACTGGCCGTAGGAGTTGTCACTTCCCTTCTTCTTTTGGCTGCCCTTGCCTTCCTTCCTTTTCTTTTGTAGCATGGGGGATTGAACTCAGTTCGAATTCAGTTTCCCTTGCACATGGCAGGCAAGCATTCTACCACTGAGCAACATCCCCAGCCCACTAGTTTATTTTCTTGAATTTCACTAGACCTAGCTAAACACAAACCACCTCTCTTTTCTTTTTTGGTTCCAAACAACCTTCAATCTGTTGTGAACAGCTTAATGGTAAGAGATCAGACCTTGAGGTCAGAGCCAGGTCAAATCCCTGGCCTCACCAGCCATCAGTAGCTGTGTAGCCATAGGCAAGTGGCTGGCTTAGCCTCTGTGAGCTTTAGTGTTCTTCTGTGAAACAAGCAATGATCAAACCAGCTCCCCAGGCTTCTTGTAAAGAAAGCACAGTGAATGCACTAAGCACACCATTCATCAAATATTTTGAATGATCATAACAAATGATGAATGAACCAATGGATTATGTTGCTATTGTTATACTTTTATTATTAGCCTATAGCCTCATGATGAGTTGAATCAAAAGATCTCCCTTCTCTCTGGGGGTCATCCTGCTTTCTTTCAACTCCTGCCCCTTCATCTCTCCTTTTCAATTTCTCTATTCAGCTATGCTTTTACTACAAGCTTTTCCCAAATCTCCCTTTTCAAACCTTTGCAATCACCTCCCTTGAATTCCACTTTTTCTTTTCCTCTATGGCCAGCGGATCACTGGCTCCCAGTTCTTCACCAGGCTCCAGTATTTTGGGCAGTCACTAAGCGGTGGTCAGGACCTCACTCAGGATGGACTGGTGGACCTGGCTGTGGGGGCCCAGGGGCACGTGATACTCCTCAGGTGACAACTCCCCAACATGCTGCCCTCTCCTGCTGTGGGTCTGATTAACCAGTGCTGTCCCTTACCTTGGTCCCTTCTCAGAGGACAGTGTCCTGTCCTCAGCTCCTACTTATGCTCCTCAGGAGTCTGCCGGTGCTGAAAGTGGGAGTTTCTATGAGATTCACCCCCATGGAGGTGGCAAAGGCTGTGTACCAGTGCTGGGAAGAGGTGCCCACCACCCTGGAAGCTGCAGAGGCCACGGTCTGTCTCACTATCCACAAGAGCTCACTTGACCTGTTAGGTGAGGCCCAGTCCCTCATCCCATGAGAGACACCAAGGCTATTCTTGGAACAGAATGGGCTCAGGAATCCAAATCTCACCCCTATATCTGCTCAGCTACCCATGTGTTAGAAACCTGGGTCCTTTCCCTCCCTTTTTCCCACACCCACACTTGGGGTTCCATCTCTAGTGTAGGTATGGAGTCTGCCCACTTGTTTCTCTTGGCCCTAGCCACTGCCTTCCTCTAAGCCACCACTTCTCCTTCCCACCTATACCAAAATAAAGGCACTCTGAGCAGTTCCTATGTCTAAATTTGCACCTTCCCACTCATTCTTCACAGAGGAACTAGACTCATTTGATCCTAATATGCAAATCTGGACTTCTCACCCCACCTCTTAAGACCCCTAACTTGGGCTGGGGATATAGCTCAGCGGGTAGAGTGCCTGCCTCGCAAGCACAAGGCCCTGGGTTCAATCCCCAGCACCGCAAAAAAAAAAAAAAAAAGGACCCCTAACTTGTTCCCCCTTGAATTTATAAAGACCTGAATCCTTCCCTGCCATGCCCTCTCTGACTTGGTCCCTCCCTGAATCTCTTCTCCCCTCATTTCATTCTTCATTTCTCAATCTCTCTCTCTCTCTCTCTCTCTCTCTCTCTTTTTTGGTATCAGGGATTGAACCCAGGGGCCCATAACTACTGAACCACATCCCCAGCCCTTTTTATATTTTATTTAGAGAACAGGGTCTCACTGAGTTGCTTAGGATTTACCTAAATTGCTGAGGCTGGCTTTGAAATCGGGGGATTTTCCTGCCTCAGCCTCCTGAGCAGCTGGGATTATAGGCATGGGCCACCGTACCTGGCTCACTCCTTTCTCTATAGAGAAAGGGAGAGGGGTGCCAGCCTCCCTCTCCCTTGGAGCCTTAGCCACTCTTGCCAGTCTGGGACATTCTCTTCTCTGTGCTTCACCCAGCTCCTGTTCATACTCCAGATTTTAGCTTAGATATGTTCCATCTAGGACAGCATTCCTGACCAAGTCTGAGTTAATCGCTGTCTTTGGTATCACCAGAAGATAACTACTCACGCTGTGACATTTTATGGCCATATGACAAACATATGATATATTTGGCTCCTTTCCTGGACTGTAAGTTTTATGAAGTAGGGCTCATATCCACACTCTTCTCCGTGTGTATCCCCAGCACTTGGTACAGTTCATGGGACACAGAAAGTACTCAGCAAATATTTATCACACGAACAAATAAATGAAAACAGAACATTGTAAGTTTTCTCTGCCTTTCCTTCTTCCACTCCCTCTTCCCCTTCAGGTAATGTCCAAAGCTCTGTCAAGTATGATCTGGCTTTGGACCCAGGCCGTCTGATTTCTCGTGTCATTTTTGATGAGACCAAGAACTGGACTTTAACTCGAAGAAAAATCTTGGGGCTTGGGGATCACTGTGAAACTGTGAAGTTACTTTTGCCAGTAAGGACTTTTTAGGTTTTGGAAAAGGTGTGTGTGGGGGGGAGAGTCCCAAGGCTGGCCTGTAGAATCCCTGGGAGAAGTGGGAAGGGTGAGGATCCTGGGTCTGGTGAGAGGAAGGTTGGGGCCAGAGGACTTGGCTTCACAACTGTCTGGATGCAGTAGTGGAAAATCCCCAGTGGTGGAAAGTAGGAAGGATAGTGGGTTCTTGAAAACCCCATTCTCCTTCAGGGCTGTGTGGAGGATGTGGTGAGCCCCATCATCCTGCGCCTCAACTTCTCCCTAGTGGAAGACTCCATCTCATCCCGGAACCTTCGCCCTGTGCTGGCTATGGGCTCACAAGACCTCTTCACGGCTTCTGTGAGTCTTCCAATGAAGTCCCAGAGATGTGATGGTTTTCCTTACTTAAGTCCCCATAATAGCTCCTAATTTACCACCCACCACATTTTCTAGCTTCCACCCAGCTAGGAAAGCACTGCCTCATTTGGACCCTGGATCACATCCCAGTTGGTTTTCTACCTTACCATGACATAAGTTCTCTTGTTCCTATTCTGCTGATCCTTCCCAACTTTTCTCCATCCTACCTGTGAGTGTTTGTGTTGTTCTTCAATTTGAAAAACATTTCCTCCTCTCTATCTAAAGGATCTTCTCTAGTTCTCAAAGCTCCTATCTTGACTCCTTTTCTTTTTTGTGGGTGGGGGTGGGGAGAGTACTGGGGATTGAACTCAGGGGCACTCACCACTGAGCCACATCCCCAGCCCTATTTTGTATTTTATTTAGAGACAGGGTCTCACTGAGTTGCTTAGCACCTGGCCATTGCTAAGGCTGGCTTTGAACTTGTGTTCCTTCTGCCTCAGCCTCCGAAGCTGCTGGGAATACAGGCATGCAGCACTGTGCCCGGCAACTCCTTCTCTTTTGAAAACTTGCACTCAGCAATTTGTACTTCTCTGACTCCCAATTACCCCACAATCACACCATCCCAAATATCTACACCAGGGGAATCATAACAATTTGCATATACATTTGTGGCTGTCTTGGGGATTGTTTGTTCCTTGATCACAAGAACCACATCTAATTTGCCTGTAGTTTCACTTCCCCCAAACTGCCAAAACCCACCCCATTACTGGCACTTAATGTTTGTTGAATAATTTTTCTAATACAAATTTGATTTGGCACAACTGGATGTTATTGTCCTTGCAATCAAGGATCTTGTCTTGTCTTTTTAAAAATTTTTTTAATTGTAGATGGACACAATACTTTTATTTCATTTATTTATTTTTATGTGTTGCTGAGGATTGAACCCAGTGCCTCACACATGCTGCGGCAAGTGCTCTACTACTGAGCTACAACCTCAGCCCTTGTCTTTTTTTTATATTCCAACCTCCACGCCTTGCTGGTATCTAGGAGAGTGCTGGGTGCAGAGGCTCAGTAATAGCCTATGTTGAAAAGGATGTCCATTGAGGGGGCTGGGGAAAGATTAAGACACGGAAGGAGAAGAGAATGTATACTAATATATATGTATATATATATATATATATATGTTTTTCTGCAGCTTCCCTTTGAGAAAAACTGTGGGCAGGATCACATCTGTGAGGGGGACCTGAGTGTCAACTTTAGCTTCTCAGGGTAAGCTCCATCTCCTTTTATATCCAGATATTCAAGTTTCTGAGTTTACTATCCTCATAGGATGATTAGTATTTGTGCTTCTTTTTGGCTTCTAACAAAAATGATTCTGATTGGAATGGTATTGGTACATGATTCATGAGTTCCCCCAATCCTGCTCCTGCCCCTGATCCAATTCCAACCTATTTCCAGTGGAGTCACACTTCCAGTCTTGTCCTTCCCTTCAGCCTGCAGACCTTGATGGTGGGAAGCTCCCTGGAGCTCAATCTGATAGTGACTGTGTGGAATGAGGGTGAGGATTCCTATGGAACTGTGGTCAGCTTCTACTACCCAGCAGGACTATCCTACCGACGGGTGTCAGAAACACAGGTAAACAGCTTCTTTGGGCTCTTGCTGACTGGGGCCTTGTATTAGTCCATTTTCTGTTGCCAGTAACAAAATACCACAGACTGGGTGAGTTACAAAGAAGATGTTTATTTTGGCTCACTATTCTGGAGGTGCATGGTCAAGGGGGTACATCTGGTGATGGCCTTCTTGTTGGAAGAGTCCTAAGATGGTACAAGTCATCACATCTGGCAAGAGACAGAAAGCAAATGTGTGTATGTGTGTTGGTCTAGTCTCTCTTCTGTTTCCTATAAAGCCACCAAGATACATTTGTGGGGGCTCCACCTCCAAAACTTTAAACTTAATCACTTTCCAAGTGCCCTGCCTCTAAATACCATAGTCAGATTAAGTTTTCACACTCTTTTTTTTTTTTTTTTTTGGTACTGGGGATTGAACCCAGGGGCACTCGACCACTGAGCCACATCCCCAACCCTGTTTTTGTATTTTATTTAGAGACAGAGTCTCACTGAGTTGCTCAGGGCCTCGCTAAGTTGCTGAGGCTGGCTTTGAACTCGCGATCCTCCTGCCTCAGCCTCCCAAGTGCTGGGATTACAGGTGTGCGCCACCGCACCCGGCTAAGTTTTCACACTCTTGATACATCACAATGGGGATTAAATTTCAACAAAGCAACCATGGAACATTCAAACCATATCCAAACCAAAGCAGGCTCCTCCACTGTCCTATACTTCCTAAGATAATAGTAGATTCTTTTTTCATTCTTCTGTGATGATTCACACACACACACACACACACACACACACACACACACAAAGAGAGAGAAATGCATAAAGCCTATATATAGTTTAGTGAATTATATTAAGTAAAAAATCATAAATTTAGCACCTGGGTCAAAAAATAAGACACTGCTATCATTCCCAAAGCACACCCTCTGGTGATAATCATTTCCCCATATTTTTTTTTATAATTTTACCATCTATCAGTGTATCCCTAGATAACATTCTTCAGTTTTGCTATTTGAACTTTTTATATAAATGTAAACATGTTGTATATACTCCTTTGTGTCTGGCTTCTTTCCCTCAATATTATGTTTGTGAGATCCAACCATGCTGTTGTATGTGGGTGTAGGGCATTTTTTTTTATTATACGGAATTTCTTTGTATGAATGTACCACAATTTATCCATTCTACAATTAATGGCTATTTGAATTGTTTCCTGATTTTGGCCATTATCAAGTGATTGAGTATATCCTCATGTACCTATACATAATATTTTGGAAGGCACAGAATTTTATTTTAACAAATAAACTCAAACCATTTTCAAAAGTATTTTCACTTCCATCAGCAGTATGTGAGAGGTCCTGTGGCTTTCTATCTTCTTCAACACTTGATATGATCACACTTCTGTCAGCCTGGTGAGCGAGTAATATTATTTCCTTGCAGTGTTAATTTGCATTATTCTAGAGAGGTTGAGAAAATTTACATATATTTTCTGGTCATTTGGATATTTTCTTTTGGAAAGCATCTGTTCACATTTCCATTCTATTCAACTGAGCTGCCCATATTTTTCTTATTGATTTATAAGAGCTCTTCACATATTCTGGTCATTAGTCCTATTACAGTTATATATGTTCAAATATCTTTCCCATTGCTTGTCTTTTATAATGTTTTTTAATAAACAATGTCTTAATTTATTGTTGACTTGTGTCAGTCCTGTCTTTTGTACTTAATGTTTTTGTGTATTAAGAAATACTTCAATACCCCAAGGTCATAAAAATAGTCATCTATATTATCTTTTAACACCTTTGGTTTTGATTTTTTAAAATTTGAGTCTATAATCCACTTGTAATTTGTTTTAATGTATAGAAAAAGTTAGGAGCACTCGACCACTGAGCCACATCCCCAGCCCTATTTTGTATTTTATTTAGAGACAGGGTCTCACTGAGTTGCTTAGGGCCTCGCTAAGTTGATGAGACTGGTTTTGAACTCCTGATCCTCCTGACTCAGCCTCCCAAGTGCTGGGATTACAGGCATGCACCACCGTGCCTGGCTTTCATTCTCCTTCTCTAGAAGCAACCCCATCAGCGTCCACTGCGCCTGGCATGTGAAGCAATGCCCACTGGGAATGAAGGCCTGAGGAGCAGCAGCTGTAGCATCAACCACCCCATTTTCCAAGAGGGTACTATGGTCAGTGCTTTCCCCTAAAACCTCATCACTGTTCTCCCTTGCCCTGACCCCATTCTCTTCCCTTACTCCCCCATGACCTTCCCTATACCTATCCCTTCTTTCTTCTTATCTCAGGGCACCTTCATAATCACATTTGATGTCTCCTACAAGGCCGCCCTGGGAGACAGGTTGCAAGTGAGGGCCAACGCAAGCAGGTGAGGCCAGGCCCATTATGGTGTGTCCCTCACTCTCTGGTCAGCTGGAGACTCCTCTCCTGGGTTCCTTTCTAATTGGGTTCCATTCTCTTTCTGCAGTGAGAATAATAAGCCTGCAAGCAACAAGACTAACTTCCAGCTGGAGATCCCAGTGAAATATGCAGTGTACACAATGATCAGCAGGTGCTTAATCCCTAGCCCTCCCTCAGACCTCTGACCTTCCTCCAAGCCTGCTATCTTCTGCTGCAGGCCAGCCTATTGGCGATGGGTATCTGTGTTACTCCATTTTACTATAACAGCTACCTGAGGCAGGGTACTTATAAAGAAGAGAAATTTATTTAGTTCACAGTTTTGGATGCTGATTGTCCAAACAGTGTAGTGCCAGGTCTGGTGAGAACCCCCTTGACTACATTGTGGCAGACAGCACCACAATTGCAGGAGGGTGGGTCAGAGGATGAGATGGAACCATGAGACCGGAAGCATGAGCAAGGGGGAGGCACCAGTCTTAAAACATCTCACTGGGCCCTGCCTCTTAACACCACATCCATCATTGCTGTGCTGAGGACCAAGCATCCAACACATGAAACTTTGGAGCATAAACTCAAATCATATCTAAACTACAGCATCATCTAAAGTATCCTCTCTGATTCCTCCCATGGGAATGCTTGTGTGGGTGGCCGCCATGTTCACAGTGTAACATGATGGACCATATAAATTCTTGCTTCTTTTCTGATGAATTGGCCTACTGGTGGTATACACATACAACTTATCACCACTGTTTACTTTCTCCTCTCCCTCAAAAATTCATACTTCATTTAACATGAAGGCAATCCTATCCTTGGGTCAAACATGAACGTGCTTAAGTAAAGCTACTAGATTGAGATAACTATAAGCACTCTGAATTGGGGAACATTTGACCAACAGGATATGGTCTGTCACCACACAGGAAAGGAAAGGTCAGGTTGCTACAAAACTGAGAGGAGGATAGAGGTGTGAGAAACCGTTGGGAAGGTCTCTCAAAGCTCAAAGCCGAGGCAGGCCACAGGAGAAGCAAGTGTAGGGCCGCTGCTGTGGGTTCTGAAGGTGGGTGAAGGAGCGGGGTGGGCTAGGCTGGAAGCAAAGCAAGGGACTCCACACACTGGACTGAACTCTAGAGGGTTAAAATGGCTAAGAAGCTTATACTAGTGACATGGGCACTGCCTACTGCTGTTGCTGGTGAATTTATAGAGGAACTAGGGAGGGCGGCAGTCAAGCAGTGTAATTGTCCATCTAGGACCACATGGTGTTTCCCCTTCTATCCACAGGAAAATACTTACGATAAGAGCCTACAGTTATATGCTTGTATCAAGCATTTTTTGCTGTTGTGGGTTTTGCATTGTTTTCATATTCATTGAATCCTCCCAATAATGGTATTATTATCCCCATTTTTACCAACAAAAGACTAAGAGGTTAAATAACTTGCTCCCATTATTCACCAGGTAAATCACGTTGGACACCTTACAAAGACACCCTGGGAGACAGGTTGCCCTTTAGGGCCAATACAAGTGGGTGAGCCCTGATGCTTTGACTCCAGGGCCTACACCCATGGCCATATGCTACATGCTTTCCTGAAAACTCAGGAAAGTTGGGTGACTTGCTTAGATTTGAAAAGAGGTTTAGAACAAGAAAATTTAAAATAAGAAAACTGAAGCATAGAGGGCAGGG
Source organism: Glaucomys volans (assembly GCA_020662805.1). Classification (NCBI taxonomy): domain Eukaryota; kingdom Metazoa; phylum Chordata; class Mammalia; order Rodentia; family Sciuridae; genus Glaucomys; species Glaucomys volans. The sequence goes on along the minus strand of JAJEJO010003081.1, from coordinate 50,310 downwards.
GTGGGGATGGGGAGCAGAAAATAGGCTAGCACAGTGAGAGAAAGATAACTGCTAATATTTATGGAGGACCAGGCGCTAGTCACTGCTGCAACTCCCATCACAACTGCTACAGGTAGGCAATATTATAAGCATCCCTATTTTAAAAATCGTAGGTCTCTAGAGAGGCTGAGTAGCTCACCTCAAGTTACTTGGATAGGAAGTGCTAGATCTGAGATGTGAACTCAGGCAGCTTCTGTGTGTTCTGAGGATAGAGCTCAGGGCCTTGCACATGCTAAGTAATTGCTCTACCCCAGACTATATCCCCAGCCCCTGTGTTCTTACTTATCAAGCTGATAATGGGGAAATTCCTGGGGCCTACAGAGCTTCTGTGTGACTGGTTTGGCTTCTGTGGTCTGGGTACTGGCAAAAAGTGCAGGTTTTTATTCTTGACTGTTTGATTCTACTGAGACCTTAGAGATTAAGCTCAGAGAAGACGGAGATTGTGGCTTAACTGTTGAATCTCCAGGGCCATTCACATAACCTGGTATATGGTAAATATTTCCTGAAAGAAGACACAAATGGAGGGGTGGCTGGATGGTTGAATGGATAGATGGATGGAAATCCTTCTGCAGCCTGAAACACTTATGTTCCTTCTGTGGGCTTGGGTTCATTTACCATCTTCCTTCACATTTACTTTCCTTCCCCAAGATGACCATATCTATCTCCTTCATTGCTACCATAGAGGGGCCATTATTTTACTTTTTCTTGAGTGATCCAGCTTTCAGTCCCTGGAGTCCACATAGGCTTATTTGTTCTGGCAGCAGCCTCAGCAAGCATCACTTGAGGACAGACATGTATCTACCAGAGAAAGCAGTGTGAATGCCTTTGTCCCAAAATGCTTAGACATTATGAGAGGTGATGTTTATTAAGTTGGGTCTTCAAGTGAAAATTTCCAGAAGAGGAGTGGGTAAGGACATTCCTGGCAGAAGAAAGAGCTTGGGAAAAGTCATGGGAATGTGAAAGAGCCCCAGGAATCAAGGGAAGAGCTGGTAGTTTTGGGGTAACTGGGGCAAAGGGCAGTGAGGGGGGGACTAAGCTGAAGCTGAACTGCAGAGCTATGTGGGGACCACTGTTATGTGTGTAAGTCATTTTCTGGGACCAACTTTGCTCTTTGCAGCAATCTACAGCACAAGTGGGGATGGTCTCAGGGCTGTTTTTCACCAACAGGCCTTTTCTTTCCAGACAGGAAGAGTCTACCAAGTACTTAAACTTTTCTGTTTCTGATGAGAGCAGCAGGAAAGAGGCAGAACATCGGTACCATGTAAGAGGCTGGGGCATATTCATATCTGCCCTTCCGTGGTGTGCATGAAGTGTGAAGTTGATGGGAAAAATGAAGCAGACCCAAGGGCTATGGTTAGGAAAGAAGTGGGATTTGGGATGTGCCAGGAACTATAATGACATTTGGTCCCTATTTTCTGCAGGTGAATAACCTTAGTCAGCGAGATCTGGCCATCAGCATCAATTTCTGGGTTCCCATCCTGCTGAATGGTGTGGCTGTGTGGGATGTGGCCATGGTGGCCCCTTCACAGGTGCTTGCCTGTCTTTCCTCTTTCTCCAGGAACTGATCCCACAGGTATTGCACACCCTTTTGTCAAGGAAATGTTGATCCTTATGCTGCTATGTATTTTTATTTTCAACTAGAGTCTCCCCTGTGTATCAGAGAGGGAACCTCCACAGCATCCTGACTTCCTGACCCAGATTCCAAGGAGTTCTGTCCTGGTAAAAAAGACCCTGAACCCCCACTATAGGACCAGCCCACATTGGGGGATACAGGGAAATGTATTGCTGGACTACAGAATTATGCAGTTTTCCTATAAATTGTTCATCTACTTTCCACCCAAACTCTGCAGGATTAATTTTGTTGCCCCCCCCCACAAGTGAAGACTGTCCTCAACTTCTTTCCTCTCCTGTCTCAAGGACTGTTCCATTGCTGACTGCCTGAGATTCCGCTGTGACATCCCCTCCTTCAGCGTCCAGGAGGAGCTTGACTTCATCCTGAGGGGCAACCTCAGCTTCAGTTGGGTCAGCCAGGTGTGTAGGCCCAATGGCAAAGCCCCTGCCCCAGATTCACATGGTACCTGATGGGTCTGTTCATCTGCTGAACTCTGAGCTTCCCTCAGAGACAATTCCCTAGCTCCTCTCACCCTAACACTCTCTTGTAGACATTGCAGAAGAAGGTGTTGGTCACGAGTGTGGCTGAAATCACGTTTGACACATCTGTGTATTCCCAGCTTCCAGGACAGGAGGCATTTTTGAGAGCCCAGGTAGTGACTGTGTGGTAGTCAGTTGCCAGGCTGGTAAGAGGCTCCCGATGCTAAATCTGTGCTGCTGGCTGGGGGATTTGCAAGCTGAGAGGGAGGAAGGCAGGACAGTTGCCCCTAAGAGTCTGAGTGCTCCTGCATCTCACCTCTTGGAACAGGGCCTGGGGAAGGACTGGAGGGAGCTGAAGGTTGGAGAACCCCCCTGGGAGTCTGAGGCAACATGAAACCTGATGCTTTCTGATCTCCAAATCAGATGGAGACCCTGCTAGAAGAATATGAGGTCCACAACCTCATCCCCCTCATTGTGGGCAGCTGTGTGGGAGGTCTGCTACTGCTGGCTCTCATCACAGCCACCTTGTACAAGGCAAGTAGTTTATCCCACCCCTAACACCCAGCATCCAACCCCAGCACTGTCAGACAGGACAATATAGTGAGAATCTGACTATGGTGCCAGGCAGGACTAGGCACACATTTTGCCTCTGTCACTTATTCACTGTGTAATGTTAGCAAGTTGCTCAACCTCTCTGAACCTGTTTCTCATTTTTTCTTTAGTTTATTTATGTGCGGTGCTGAAGATTGAACCCAGTATCTCACACGTGCTAGGCAAGTGCTCTACCACTGAGCTATAGCCTGAGCCCTGTTTCTCATTTTTGAAGGGATAATAAGGCTTACATCATAGATTGCCTGAAGTGAGGTAGCAATGAGACAAGAGTATATGTATAAATCTCCCTGCCTGCAGAATCTATGCTTTTCTATTCTAGATTATGTGTATAACTACTGTGCTCAGCACACAATAGATAGTCAATATATGATAGCTATTGTTCATATAGATATTCTGGCACACGAATGTAAGTGTGCTTAGTTCTTGTCTCTATTCTTTCTCAGTTTCCTCCTATTGTCTTACCTAGTTTTCCTGATTTATTTCTTTTCACAGCTTGGCTTCTTCAAACGTCAGTACAAAGAAATGCTAGGTGAAAAGCTTGAAGACACTGTCACATTCGGAGGGGAGAATTTCACCTCTGAGGCACCAAATTTGTCTGTGTCTTAATAATCCACTTTTCCTGTTTATCTCTGCTCCCATGGGCTCATCTTGTCCCTGCCTATGAACCTACTTTCATGGGAATAACTTCTCCGTAGAGCTGGACTTGCCTGATAGGTGGCTCAGGACACCTTCCCGAGAAGATGAAAGATTTTTATATTTGTACATATCTCTTTTTCGGGAGCAGATATGATGCCAGCATAAATTTTCATATGGATAAGATTTGTCACACAAACTGAGAATATTTATCACATTTTCTTTGTATGGAAGAGTTCTAACCCAGGACCAAGGTTCTAGGAGTAGCGGGAGAACCCTATTGTGGGATTAAAAATGTCCTCTCACTTTCTCAGATACCTGGGAGCATCAGGGGAGAGGCTTAAAGAAAGTAAGTGTGTGTGTGTGTGTGTGTGTGTGCGCGCGCCCTGCAACCACATTTGGTCCGCCATGGGTTACAGCACTGACTTAAGAATCTTTAGTCATATAAAAAGTGGGAAAGGGAATGGAATGTTCAGTCAGAGCTCATTTGAACCCAAGTCCCCCTTGAATGGGGTCCCCAAAAGCCAGGAGGTGTAGGTTTCCAGAAAGGACCATCTGATTTCCAGATTAATACAGAGGACCTATTAAAGTTCATCATAGAGAATGACCAAAATATTCCAAATTCAGAATTAGGTCATGACATCTCACACAGAGGATGTCAGGGCCCGGGTTTGAAATCAGGGCTATCTGTAGGTAGCCAGAATATACACACGCTGTGGGTGCGGGGTAGATGTGTCAGGGGAGAACTACTTTGGGGTCTGCACTCCCTGGATTTCCACAGGTCTTTGATCAGCTGCCTGAATGTAGACAATGAAGTCGCTGAGAATCTCAGGCTCCTCCTCTAGAGAAGGGAAACAAAATTATATCTTGCTCGGAGTTACTGCAGGGATCCAGTGTATGTGAAAGCCCTGTACAGCCTAGAGACCCAAGTATTGATAGGTGAGAGAGCGGGAGAGGAGATCGCCTACCTGCTTACGAAGGTCCCTCGTGCACCTGCCATTACTAGCCGTTTGGGAGTAACATGCGAGGTCAACCACGCAGAGCACGCAGCAAGCGGTGCAGTCCAGCCTGACCCCATCCAACCCTCCGGCCTGCTGTCCCCAAATAGCCTAAGGACACAAAACTTTCACACATTTATTGTGCTTGGGATTGTCCCGCTGGGGCTTCAGGGGTGTTCATAGCCGGTGGGCAGAGGGTTGAAGTGGGGATTGTGGAAGAGAGTGTGGTTGCCATCCCCCCAGGCGAAGGGCTGTAGAGAGAGCAGAGGGGGAGAGTGAATGACAGCAGGGTCCGGGCCAGGGGGTCCCCACACCCACTTCACCCACCCTCTGGGTCCTGCATACCTTGGTGCGGATGCGGAGGTGGTGGTAGGGGATGAACTCTGGGCGCTCGTGGTGGCCTGCGTGGAGCCAGCAGTTGAGGGTGCACAAGGCCACGCTGGGGAGCGCCAGCACGAAGGTCAGGAAGCGCCAAGTGCCGGCTGAGCGGAAGGAAAGGCGAGGGTGAGAGGAAAGGTCAAAGCCACTGGGCCAGGAGGCCCTTGGAAGGTCTGGGGTCGCACAGCCAGTATTGGGAGTTGCCCAGAGGCAAGTGTGTGTGTGTGTGTGTGTGTGTGTGTGTGTGTACCCAGTGGGCAAAGCCAGTAAGCTAGAGGGTCAGGCGCCCTGGCACCACTTACCTCCTGCCCCTCCATGGTCTCCCTTGGCTGCGCTGGCCAAGCCCCTACTCAAGGACCTCAGAGGCAGAGCCATTGTGACAAGAGAAGCTGGAAATGGCACTGTCCTTCCTCTCTCCTTCACTGAGGCCTGGGTTCTCCTCCCCTCTTTTTGAGCCAATCACCTGTTGAGTCCGAACTTGGGTGGCTATTTTTAGAGGTCATCTATATTTAAAGTGGGGCCTGACTGGAAAGAGATCCTCTCCAGACAGTGGCTTTAGTGTGTCTTTTATTTTGACAAGGGGACATGTAAAGTACAATATGCTATTTTTTTGTAGTTGCAGGAACTATTTTATTCCATATTCTGGGTGGCTGGCACACAGGTAGGTCTTTAATAAATATTTGTAGAATGAATCAAGGATCTTTTTGAATCTGTTTTTCCACCTCTAAAATCTATAATTTGTACTTCATTCTTTTTCTAATGAAGTTTAAGTAAAACAGAAGTGTGCCAGCTTAGAGTCCGACACAAAACAGTAAAGTATGTATTTTAATCACAATTCATTGCAAAGAACAGAACTCACTAGTTTTGAAAGATAAGCAGTTGTCCATCTTAGGTAACTCAGGGTATTTCTGGTACAGTCAGAGAGGCCTCAATCTGCACAGTGAGAAATGAACATTCTGTGGGCTACTATTCACTCTGGTGAACCCTGGATGCCAAAAGCTTCTTTTTTTTGGTACTTTGGACTGAACCCAGGGGCACTCCACCACTGAGCCACATCCCCAGCCCTATTTTGTATTTTATTTAGAGACAGGGTCTCACTGAGTTGCTTAGGGCCTCGCAAAGTTGCTGAGGCTGGCTTTGAACTCTCGATCCTCCTGCCTCAGCCTCCCAAGTGCTGGGATTACAGGTGTGCGCCACTGCGCCCGGCTCAAAAGCTTCTATTAACACAGCCTTTGGAAGCTAGATTCATCCACCCTCACCCTGTTTTGAAAATGGTTTCCTTGTGAAGCTTATTTCCATGGGTTTCTCTCTTCTGAATCAATAAAGCTTGTAGTGGCATCAGTTGGCAATACCTGGGTCATTTTGCTTGTGCTCTAGCTGCAACAAAGTCTGGAAAACAGTGAGTCCTGGCTTCTTAGGCAGGCAGGCATTATATTGTAGGGAAAATCCCCAAACACAGGAAAGGTATTCAAAAGATCCTGGGCAGCCAAAATCTAGCAAATGTCTTCTGCAAAGTGTGTTATTTCAATCTGCCTTCTTGGAGAGAAAGAAGAAAGAACAGGCAGGCCTGCATGAAGCTTGTATCAAAGCAGGTCGCCAGAAAGTGACGGGACCAGGCAGGGGTGACATCTGCCTTTTCACTGTCATATTCTCAGCACCCAGCATGGAACCTGGCATGAAGTAGTGTTCTAAAAATATCTATTTAATGAATGCTTGAACTATCTTCTTTGGGTTAACCCTATAGAAATGTCTTTCAGAACTATAATTTAACAGATGTCTCTAGCTTTTATCAAAGGCTGATAGGCCTAATATGAATTTAAGAAAAATCAAGAAGGTACATTTTCAAGAAGGGGCTCTATAACTGCACCTTCTGTTGATTCTAAGCTGAACCACCTTCCTCCTCCATGTCCTCCCCCCCTCTACCTCCTTCTCTTCTCCTTCAATCTTGTTGGATGGTCAAATGTTATATAGTATGGCTGAATTATTCCTGAGCCCTCACTGAGCTATCGAATTCTTTCATTTGCCTTTTCCCAGTGACTTTGGAATAGCTGTGGTGATGGGGCTTTAAATTTCCTTGGCCTCTCCCTCCATTCACAATCCCTCAAATCTCTTCCCCATGGATGTGCCAGCTGTAGCTCCTGGAGAAAACAGAAATGACAGGACGGCATTTTTAATTGGAAAGTTTCTAGGTTCTCTTTCTTCCCTGAATAGCCCCTCAGGTTTGTTTGCGGCTAGTTACCAAACAATTCAGTGGAAATTCCAACCCCTTTGGGGACTTGGTTAATGCCCACCCCAAGGGTTGCTACTGTCCTCTGCTGCTGTTGCTATCGTGTGGTGCATTTGCCCAAGATACCCAAAGACTTGGTTCTTAGGATGTTTTGTGCTTTTCTGGACTCTCACACTTTTGCCTTAATTGCATCTGTGTAGAGGCAATACCCTCTTTGCCCACCATTATTTCTTAACTTCTCTCTCACATGAATTAATTGGATTTCTGCAAAAGCTTCCAAGTTCTAGAAGTTTCATTTGTTCTTTGGTTTAGGTAGAGGGAAGAACAGACTCACTAGTTGTTAAATAGACCCAAGTGAGCAACATCCCCATCCTTTGTCAGACATACTTCAGCTACTGGTGGTGAAGGTAGGACAACTCAGTTTCTTTTATGCCTCTTCCCTGGAACAACTCATACGTGACTAGATTTTCCAAAGCCAAGATCAATTGCAACATGTGACCTATTAAATGGAAATTTAATATAAATATATATTTAACATAAATATAAATTTACATATAAATTTAACATAAATATAAATATAAATGTGTGTATGGGGCCCTAGAGTGGAATACTAGAAATTGGAAATGTCCCAGAAAAACAATTATATGATGACACAGAACATGGGTTAACTAGAATGAAGAGTAAAGAGAGGTGGAGACAAGACAGAATCAGTAATGGCAATAGAATGGGAGGATCTTTTGTCATCCCTGAAGAAAAGGACAATAAAATGCTATGTCCCTGAAGTGACCCTCCCCATACTCTAAAACCTAGCCAAGTTAAGGGAACAATGAGAGTGAGTTTAGGCTGAAATGTCCAGATAGAAATTATCTTGAGGGACACTGGCTTTCTCTCATGTATGCTGGAAATTAGGGCAAGTTAGTGTTATTTGTACAAAGCTGCTTTCTTGCATTCATACCAAGTTCCTGGGGATGCTGGTCAAAGGGATAAATCGAACTGAACTGGTGATGTCCCTACTTCTGTAGCATAGTATATAAAAGCCCTCTTTCCGTGATATCAGAGCACTGTGGAGAAGCAAGGGCTTGTCTAGCTGGCCCCCACTGGACAGAGTGTCAAGGGGGATTGGAGGCACTACTTTCCGGTGAAGCGTTGGAGATACCTTGTGAAATGGAGGCACCTGTCCAGCCCATTGCCACTGAACTTTCTGGCCAAGCACCTGTCCAGCCTATTGCCACCGGATCTTCCCCATAAACGTTTCTCAATAAACCTTGTAGCTCACATCCATCTCTAGGTGTCTTCTTTGGTCTCTCAGCAGCCTACCCTGTTACCCAAGCACAAGTGGGCTGCAGACATTACCGGCCTCAAGAGGAGTTATTAGCTCTCTCTACTCTTGGGAGGGCCTATAATCATTTTATAGTGGACATCTATTATTTGTATCATCCGCTCAATATATCTGTAAAGGAAAAAAATTAAACAAATTAAATTTAACAGTTTATTTGAGCAAACAATGATTCATGAATAGGGGAGCACTCCAAACTGAAAGGTGTTGAGTGCTCTGCTGTGCAGTGAGCTTTCATAGCTGGACAGCAAAGCAAAGTACAGAAATAACTTGACTGGTTACAGCTAGGCATTTTCTTTATTCAACATTTCCTGACAGTTGGCTGCCTATGATTGGCTGAATTTTGGCTGCTTGTGGTGGGCTGAGATTTGGCGGTTACAAACAACAACAACACTCCCAAGTTTTGGTAGTTTTCATATTAAATTCAATTTAATCTGTTGTTGGTAGTTTTCATATTAAATTCAATTTAATCTGTTGTTGGTGGTTTTCATATTAAATTCAATTTAATCTGTTAAGTAGAGATTCAAAGTATGGAATAGCCTCAGACCAATGCACTTAACACATCCATGCCTTCTTCTGATAGTCGCACCCAAGAGTTTCTTTGTGAAACTACTATCTCTTATTTCAGTTCATAGTCCATTTGGTATTGACTGCCTTCTCCACCTCTATGAGGGGACACACAATCCAGGCCTAGGCAATTAGAACTTTCCGTTCTTTCGGTCATGAGTGATTGGTTTAGGGAGGAACATGAGTCTATGAGTCATGAATTTTGGAAGTTCTTTCTTACACTGTTGAGACACAATAGTACTTTAACTTGGAGCTGCCAGAACCTCAGGCTGGGGCATTAGATTGAAGCCAATATTGAGACCATTTTTCAGAGCAGATCAAAAGATGGGGAAAGATCTAGCCTTGTTTTTTGAGCCCTAAATAAAGATGTCCCAGAATTGATAAACTTCTGTACCCTGACTTTTCAGTTATGTGAAATAACAAATCTTCCATTTGTAAAAATCAATTTGAGATGGGGTCAGGCATGGGAGCGTATGCCTGTAATCCCAGCAACTGGGAAGTTGAAGCAGGAGAAATACAAATTCGAGGCCAGCCTGGACAAATTAGCAAGACCTATCTCAAAATAAAATTTAAAAAGGGTTGGGGATATAGCTCAGTGGTAGAGTACCCTGGGTTCAACCCCCAGTACCACAAAAATGAATGAATGAATGAATGAACAAATAAATAAATAAATAAATAAATAAAAATTTTGAGGTGGGGTTTTCAGTCTTAGTTTATTGCTAAAGTCTGTGAAACTACATCATCTCTCTAAACTTTTATCAGCAAATTTCTAAGTTGTTCCCTGTAGTGTGATCCATGTTTTACTGAGAATTTTTTGCCTTCTTTTATAGATCAATAAACGTTCTGGGGTATTATGACTTTAATGAATTAAATGTAATGGGCACTTGAAGGGATTTAACATTCATTAAAATAAAAGTCAAATAAAGTGTCCATTTCACAATGGATGTTACATCACAAAATAAATTCACATGCTACAACCTGATTTCTTTCAAATCTATATCTAATCCTGAGGACACGGGGTTTTGGCTGAGTTGGCCACACTTGCACACTTGTGCTCAGTTGACCTCATGACTAGCAGAACTCAACTAGAACTAGAATTAACAATGGAACAGTGCTTGAAGTGGCTACTCCCATGGGAGACTTTTACCTCACATCCTATGTGCTGTGTGCATTAGACCAGATAGTCTGAAAGGAGCCCAGAGGTGATGACTTACTAATATTAGATATTTTCTAAACCACTGTTTAACAAGTGCTGATTATTAAAGAGACATTTGAAGACCTTTTTCTACTATTACTGATGCTGCTAAAAATTTGATGTAACCGTGGCTGGGGTTGTGGCTCAGTGGTAGAGCACTCCATTAGCATGTGTGAGGCACTGGGTTCAAGTCTCAGCACTACATAAAAAGACAAATAAAATAGAGATATTGTGCTAAATATTTTAAAAAAAATTTGATGTGACCATCCTGGCAATTTGTGGTTATCTCATTTGGTACTCCAAATTTGGGGATGAAATGTACCGGATCCAAGTAAACAACATTGTATTTAGCTGCTTTTCTCTGTTAGCACTGTAGAATAACCATAGAATCACTGAATGACAGGCAAGGTAACCAGGAAAACATAGATTGGGTATCATCACTTTCATGGTCACCTTAGTTAACTTTTCAAGTGTGCCCACATTGTATCCTAGGAGGAGTCTTAGCATCAAAACTTGAGCAGCTGGTAAATCTGTTAGAGAATAAAAGAACAATACACAAAGGATCAATGAAACAAAGAGTTGGTTCTTTAAAAAGGTAACATAAACCCAAGATTGATAGACTTGTGACCAAACTAGCCAAAAGAGTGGGAAGACCCAAATTAATAAAATTAGAGGGAAAAAAAGGGACATTACAACAGACACCAATGAGATCCAGAGGATTTTAGGAACTATTTTGAAAACTTAAATTCTAATAAATTGGAAAAATACAGAAGAAATGGATAAGTTTCTATGATCTACCAAAAGTGAACGAAGAGGATATAGAAAACCTAAACAAGTCAATAACAGGCAATGAAATTAAAATGATAGTAAAAAGTCTCCTGACAAAGAAAATCTCAGGACCAGATGGATTCACAGATGCCTTTTACAAGACCTTTAAAAAAAGAACTAACATCAATGTGCCTCAAATTATTCCATGATATAGAAGAGGAAGGAACACTTCCAAACTCCTTCTACAAGACCAGTATCATGATGATTCTAAAAGCAAGGAAAGAAAATTACTGATGAACATTGATGCAAAAATCCTTAATAAAATACCTGCAAACTGAATTCAACAATACATTAAAAAGATCACACGTCATGATCAAGTTGGTCTAATTCCAGGGGTGCAACAAATGATTCAACATATGCAAATCAATAAATGTAATTCATCACATAAATAGAATCAAGGAAAAAAAGAACATGATCATCTTAATATATGCAGAAAAAGCCTTTGACAAAATTCAACACCCTTTTATCATTCCAATTTTAGTATATGTGCTGTTGGAGCAAGCACAACACCCTTTATTTACTTATTTATTTTGCGGTGCTGGGGATTGAACTCAGGGCCTTGTGCTTGAAAGGCAAGCCCTCTACCAACTGAGTTATATCCCCAGCCCCCACAACACACTTTTATGATTTAAAAAAAAAAACTGAAGAAAGTAGGTATAGAGAGAACTTGCCCAAACATATCACAGGCTATATATAACAAACTCAAAAGCCAAAATCATATTAACTGGAGAAAAACTAAAGGAAGAATTTCCTCTAAAGTCAGGAACAAGACAGGATGTCCACTCTCAGCACTCCTATTCAATATAGTACTTGAAATTTTAGCCAGAGAATTAGGCAAAAGGAAGCTGGGTGCAGTGGCACATACCTGTAATCCCTGCGGCTTGGGAGGCCAAGGCAAGAGGGTTGAAAGTTCAAAACCAGACTCAGCAACTTAGTGAGGCCATGCACAACTCAGTAAGACCCCATCTCTAAATAAAATATAAAAATGGGCTGGGGATGTTGCTCAGTTGCTAAGCATACTTGGGTTCAATCCCCAGCACCGCCCCCCAAGAAAAAATAGACAAGAGGGATACAAAGAGGACAGGAAAGGAAAGGAAGGAGTTCAATTATCTTATTTGCAGATGAAATGACCATATACGTGGAAGATCCTAAGGCTCCACCAGAAGACTTCTGGAACTGATAAACAAATTTAGAAAATAGCAGAATATAAAATCAACATGCAAAAATCAATTTTTTTTTATATTCTGATAATGAACCCACTAAGAAGGAAATTATGAAAACAACTCCATTTACAACAACTTTAAAAAAATAGCTAGGAATAATCCTAACCGAAGAGATGAAAGACCTCTACAAGGAAAATTATACAACGCTGAAAAACGAAATAGAAGGCACTAGAAGATGGAAAGGCCTCCCATGTTCATGTTATAGGCATAATTAATATTGTTAAATGGCCACATTACCAAAAGCAATTTACATATTCAATGCACTTTCCACTAAAATACCGATGATATTCTTCACAGAATTGGAAAAAAATCCTAAAATTCATATGGAAGAACAAAAGACCCCAAATAGTCAAAACAATCATGAGGGAAAAAGAGCAGTGCTGGAGGCATCACAATACCTGATTGAAAATTATACTACAGAACCAGCATACAAAATAACATGGTATTAGCACAACACAGACAGACACACATACAGACCAATGGAACAGAATAGAAGACAGAGACAAGACAAACCCACACAAGCTACACTCATCTGATTCTTGACAAAGGCAACAAAAATGTATGTTGGAGAAAAGACAGCCTCTTTAACAAATAGTGCTCGCGAAACTGGATATTCATATATGGAAGAATGAAAGTAGACCCCTCTCTTTCACCCTGTACAAAAGTCAAATCAAAGTGCATCAAAGACCTAAATATAAGAGCAGAAACTTTGCAACTGCTGGAAGAAAACACTGGGGAAATACTTCAACATATATGCATAGGAAACAACTTCCTGATTAGGATTCTGATAGCTCAGAATATAATAGCAAGAATTGAAAAATTGGAGAGCATCAAATTAAAAAGCTTCTGCCCAGCAAAGGAACAATAATGTGAAGAGCCGGGCGTGGTGGCGCACACCTGTAATCCCAGCACTTGGGAGTCTGAGGCAGGAGGATCGCGAGTTCAAAGCCAGCCTCAGCAACTTAGCGAGGCCCTGAGCAACTCAGTGAGACTCTGTCTCTAAATAAAATACAAAAAAGGGCTGGGGATGTGCCCCTGGGTTCGATCTCTGGTACCAAAAAAAAAAAAAAAATGTGAAGAGATAGCCTACAGAAAGAGAGAAAATCTTTGCCAATTATTCTTCCAATATCCAGAATATATAAAGAACTCCAAATGTTCAACACTGAAAACAATGAATAACCCATCGTATAAATGGGTAAGTGAGCTAAACAGACACTTCTCAAAGAAAGTACAAATGACTGACAATTATATGAAACAATATTCAACATCTTTAGCCATCAGGAAAATGCAAATCACATCTACATTGTGATTCTATCTCACCCTAGTCATAATGGCAATCTTCAAGAATACTAATAACAAATTCTGTCTAGGATGAGGGAAAATGGAACTCATATACACTCTTGGTGGGAATGTAAATTAGAATAGCCACTAAGGAAATCAGTAAGATTTAGAATACCATATGATCCAGGTATACCACTCCTTGGTATTTATCCAAAAGAATTAAAATTCGCATCCTTTAAGAGGTACACACATACCACCCATGTTTTTTGCAGCACAATTCACAATCTCCAAATTATGGAATCAGTCTAGGTGCCTGTCAAGTGATAAATGGATAAAGAAAATGTGGTATGTGTACCCATAATGGAGTTTTATTCAGCCATCAAGAAGAATGAAATTATTTTCAAGAAAATGAATGGAACCAGAGAGCATCACAATAAGTGAAATAAGGCAGATTCAGAAAGACCAGTGTCACATTTTCTCTCATATGCGGAAGCTAGAAGGGAACAAAGGACATGACTAAAGTAGAAGGGAGATCATTAGGGTAAAAGAGGAGGCTCAGGGGAAGGAGAAGAGTAAGGGGAATGCTGGAGAGTAAAGTTGATCAAATGATGGGATGCATGTTTGAACATGCCAAAATGAAATTCACTATTCTGTATAATTAATATGGACCAAAAAAAAAATTGAGCAGCTGGAAGTAGTTCCTTCATTCAAGTAATATTTATCAAATACCTATTATTATTTCAGGTGTGTGCTAGAGTCTCTTCTCTCATGGAACTTACAGTCTTCTGGGGAGACGGGCATATCACCAGTCATTCATGATTCTTCACAATGCCACTTGAACCTTATCACACCAAATATGATATGAAATTCTGGGAAAGCTTTCACTGGAGGTGGGGCTCATACAACAGGATAAATTTGAGAAACACAAAACAGAAAAGGGCATTTGAAGTGGTTGAGGAAAATAAAGCAAAAGCAAAGGCACAGAGATGTGAAAGGCCACATGGCCAGGAAAGACACAGAGTTGGCCAGAACCATATGGAAAAGCCATGTATGCCATGCTGAAGCATTTGACCTCACTCTGTGCCCTGTTGGGGAAGGGAGTTGTGGGGGTTCTATCTGCCATGTCCCGTGTGGATGAGAAAATGGTCAACTGCCAGAGGATGATGTTGGCTGTATATCACTCAATTACCCAAAAACTTATCTACTCAATAAACACACAAGAGCCAATAATACTCTTTTTAAATGAATGGGGGCATGATGGCTCTGGCCATACCAGCTCTGACCTCTTATAACAACTCACCCAACTCTCTTTTATTTATAATATACAGGTAAAGGGGGGCCAAGACCAGGAGAGCTTCTTCTGTGATGGACAGGATAGGGTGGAGTTAGGGGAGCCATTCTCTCAGGGGGAATATTCCAGAAGGAGAGAGGGAACCACTCCCATGCAGTGCCACATGCTTCCTGGCAGTTCCTAGAAGCCAGGCATCTGTATCCCATGGTTCGACCTAGTCTGATTCTGCTATTTAAGGATGGCTTCCTACAGGGAGTGGTGGCAGGTATGGCTGCTTTTAAGCAGGGGATCGACATCGGTTCTAGTACCAGAGTCTGGGTTCTGAGAGAGGGATCTAAATGACAGGTGATGCCGGGCGTGGTGGCGCACGCCTGTAATCCAAGCGACTTGGGAGGCTGAGTCAGGAGGATCACGAGTTCAAAGCCAGCCTCAGCAACTTAGCGAGGCCCTAAGCAACTCAGTGAGACCCTGTCTCTAAATAAAATACAAAATAGGGCTGGGGATGTGACTCAGTGGCCGAGTATCCCTGAGTTCAATCCCTGGTTCCAAAAAAATAAAAAAATTAAAAAAATAAATAAATGACAGGTTATATGGATAATAAACCAGAATGCAGAGACTAGAAGCAGGGGAGAGTGATTAGGAATCTTTTGCAATGATCCAGGCAAATGATGACAAGGATTTACATTTAAGGCAGTAGCACTGACAACAAAGAGAAGAGACTGAAGTTTAGAAACTTTTCAGAAGTAGAACAAATAGAATGTGGTGGCTGATGGACCTTGGGCTGGAGGTGCAGTGCTGTGGGAGAAAGACAAATCAAGGAGAGAGGTAACAAGCTCCGAAGCAGGATGGGTGCTGATATTGAGGACTTCTGTACACTTCAAATTCTCATAGGACAACAGTTTTTTTCCCACGCCAATAACATATTGTTAGGAAACCAACAAATAGCTTTAAAAATAGCTTTTTAAACAAACATAAAAAAGCTGGGTGCAGTGGTGCACAGTGGGAGGCTGATAGGAGGATCATAAGTTCAAGGCCAGCCTCAGAAACTTGGCAGAGATCCTGTCTCAAAATATAAAATAAAAAGTGTTGGGGATATAGCTCAGTGGAAAAGTGCCCTTAGGTTCAACCCACTCCCCCACACACAAAAAGGAAGGCATAAGAAACAATTTAATATTAGCCATTATTAATACATCACTTTATATACTTATGCCCATCACAAGAATATACCTGCATTTCAATAATGTACCTTTGTCTACCACCTGCCTAAGTCCTCTACTCTGTAAACTGTGAAGTTTAAGGAAAAGGAGAGAAAAGAATTCAGAGAGGGGAAAAAACCCCAAAAACGACAAGGAAAAAAAACCTCACTAATAAAAACTCCAGCACTTCTGAGGAAGACTGATATGTACAAGAAAATCTTTAAAAGGTAGTACGGGTGGAGGAAAGGAAATGTATGGTTGCTCTACAGGTCTACCGGAGAGGCTACAAAGGTCTCACTTAGACCTGCACCACATGGGTTCTTTGGTGTCTTGCAAGGTTAGATTGATGGTTGAAAGTCTTCCCACACTGGAGGCATTGGTAGGGCTTCTCTCCAGTGTGTGTTGCAGGGTGGTGGAGTTTGGTGCTCTAAAGCCACGCCCACAGGGTCAGCAGGGATGGGACTGGTCTGCATTGAGTCCTTTGGTACTGATTCAGAGCAGCCTGTTGCCTAACCACTTCCCACAGGTCCCAAACTTGTATAGCTTCTGGTCCGATCACTCCCAGCCTCCTAAGTGGCCACGTGGGTGGTGTGATAGTGCTTGGTCAACTTGTAGGCCTCCTGGAAGCACTCTTGGCATTTGGGGCAGGCAAAAGCCCATTCCCCTGAATGCATGTGCCTGTGGTAGGTCAGGTGGACATGCTGAATTGAAGCTCCAGCCACACTCCACACAAAGATGTGGCTTTTCTGTTAAGTGCATCTTTCTGTGACGCATCAGAGATGAGCTCTGGTGAAGCGCTCTCCACGCTCAGAATAGATGTTAGGCCACTCTATCGTATTGGGTGCATTGCTGGGGAAACTCTGTCCACACTCAACAGGTAAACTTGGCAGTCATTGCTTCTGGTTTACCCAGGGGTAAACCTGGAATCTGGATTCTGCATGAGTCCTTGGGGTAGAGGCAGTGCTGGGAAAGGAGAGTAGGGAGGGATGGGGGAAGTCTGATGCATACTGGGGAGAGAAAATGGGTGCAGAAGTGAAGGTGAAAGGATGGTGTGAGGGAAGGAATCTGGGGAAAGATGGGTGTGATCAGAGGTTGGAGGCTGAGTAGGGTGGGTGGCAGTCAGTGTGTTGGAGGGGCAGATAAAGGGAGGTTAGAGTAGGGGGATGAATAGAGACAGAAATGGATGAAAGACCTGGGCTTCTGCTGGGTTGAAGCAAGGGGAGGACTGGTGCTGCTGGAGCCCTGCGGGGGTGCCTGAGGCTGTGTCAAGCAACAGGGTGGTTGAGTTTGGTATGGAGGCTGAAGTTCTCCCCACGCTCCCCACACCTATAAGGCTTCTCTCCTGTATGCAGGCAGATGTGCTGGGTGAGGTAGGTTTTCTGACTAAAGCTATCTCCCGAGGTGGAGCAGCAGAAGACACACTGGCCTGTATGGACTCTGGTGGCATATCAGCTTCAACTGATCCCTAAAATGATAGACATGGAACTTAGCCCAGTAAGCACTCCTTTGTGAGCCAGCAGCAGAGAGCTGACCATAAAGCTCTTGCCATGTTCCACACAGATATAAGGTTTCTCCCCAGAGTGGATTTCCGGGTGCTGAATAAGTTTGGAGCTTCCACAGTTCTTACCATACTGGGGACAGTGGTAGGGCTTCTCACCAGTGTGGACCCTTATGTGCTAGAAGAAGGATGCATTATAAGCAAAACCTTTCCCACAGGACCCACACTTGTAGGGCTTGTCTCTCTGGCGAATTTGCTGGTGCTGGAACAGGTTGGAATGTTGGCTAAAATGTTTTCCACAGTTGGGAGAGGATTAAGGCTTCTCACAAACATGACTTTGAAGATGATGTGTCAGAAAGTAAATGTGCAGGAAGCTCTTGCTATAATCACTGCATCTGTAAGATCTCTCACCAGGCATAGGTTTCCTGTGGCCAGTGAATTCAGCCTGGGAGGAGTACCCAACCCCCAAGTTTTCGCAGCCTGTGGCACCAGGCTTGAGATTTTCCTAATATAAGATTCTGAATGTGTTTTTTGAGACTGAGTCCAAAAGTAGGCAACACTGTTCTTGGGCATATCCTTTGACAGTCTCTTTCAGAGTGTCCTTCCTTGTGAATAAGTTGGTCCTCATTGTTGTTCGCAGTTCCTGTGGAAGAAAATAGAGATTTCAGATTCCTGCACCATAATTCTCTCCAGAGAGGAAAAGGAGGCAGTTTTTACTATAAATCTGAAAGGATTTGAGCATTGTGATGCATGCTTGTAATCCCAGCAATTTGGGAGGCTGAGGCAGGAGGATAGCAAGTTGGAGGACAGCATCAGCAATTTAGTATGACCCTCAGCAACTTAGCAAGACTATCTCAAAATTAAAAAATTAAAAGGGCTGTAGCACCAACGCACCTCTGGGTTCAATCCTCAGTACCAGCTGCCCTTCTCTCTTACCCATAGCCACCTGTCGCCTGGGGGTGAGTCAAGCGGGAGCCAGGGACCCTCACTCTCCCAGGAGGATCAGAACCCAGCTCCGGGAAGACCACCCGCGGCACTGGAGAAGGGAGGGGACGCCGCGGAGGACTCTCCGCCGGCAGCCTTCACGGGGCTTACTGGGAATGGAGTCCTCGCGAAGGGTCGTGGGAGCGGGAGGTGGAGCCGGGTGCCTGAAGGCCATCTATGTGGAGGTCCCCGCAGCCCTCGGACTAGGTCAGCGAGAGTCCCAGGCGTCCTGTTAGTCTCCGACATTCCCAGCCCGCCCTGCTTGTAACTATTTCCCCCTCCTTTCCCACCGGCTTCCCAAGACGGGACGAAGTGCTCAGAGCAGTCACTGCACCGCAAAGAGCTGCCTGAGACCCGCCCTGCTCCAGTCCCTAACGAGAACGAGGGAAGACGTGCCTAGGAGCCCTCTTTCCCCAAGGGAAAAATTTCTGGCCCTTGAGCACAACGTCAGGCCACACCAAGTCAGATAGGGAAACGCCCAGCCGCTCTGGACAGGTTACGTCATACGCAAATGACGGCGCAGGGGAGTGGAGACTGAGCTACGCGCACGCGCACGCGGCAGCCCCGCCCCTCCCGGAGCGCGCTACTGCCCTTGGGCTCCTGGAGGGTTGGCTCACCAGGGAATCAAGCGAAAGGGATGGAGCGGCCAAGGGCGGGGCGACTGCACCCTCTAGGGGTGGGAGGTAGTGCGAGTCACCAGGCGGAAAAACGTTGCAGGAGGCGTGGAGAAGGTTGGCACAGGTTGAAGGGGAACGCTCGGTTGCGGGAATGGGATCAAGAGTGAGATGAGAGCCGGGCGTGGTGGCGCACGCCTGTAATCCCAGCGACTCGGGAGGCTGAGGCAGGAGGATCAAGCCAGCCTCAGCAATTTAGCGAGGCCCTGAAAAGCTCAGTGAGACCCTTGTCTCTAAATAAAATACAAAATAGGGCTGGGGATGTGGCTCAGTGATGGAGTGCCCCTGAGTTCAGTCCCCGGTTCCAAAAAAAAAAAAGTTAGATGAGGCATCGGCCTCAGGCACTTGCCACATTGGCTTCTGGAACAGAATTTAAGGAGGCTCCAAAAAAAGCTTTAGTTATCAAGATTGCTAATCCTAGCAATTTAGGAGGCTGAACCAGGATTCCAAGTTTGAGGCCACTCTGGGTAACCTAGTGAGACCCTGGCTCAGAAAATAAAATGGACTGGGGATGTAGCTCAGGAGCAGAGTGTCCCTGGAATCAATCCAGGGGCGGCGGGGGTGGGGGGACTTAGTAATCAAACAGCTTTTTAATTCAATAGCTAAAAAAATTTAACGTAAAAAATCTCATAATTAATAAAATATCTTTTTTTTTTTTTTTAAAGAGTATTCTACCTGCATTTTCATGATCCTGACTTACTGGCCTCACTGTAATCCTGGCCGTGCATCCAGTAAAAAATGTTATTTACCAAAGCAAGTGGCTAGCATGGTCTGTAGTTTGCTGATTGTTTAAAATTTGCATTAAAATATTATTTATCTTGGTTGCATTTTGGCAACCACTTAAATTTTGCACTAGAGATCAGTGCCTTGCTCTTACCCTATTCCTGCTTCTGCCAAGTCCCCTCAGCTCTGGGAGCCACATCTCTATCCTGGAATCAGGAAGTGGGCTTCACTCTTACAGTCTGAATTTTGCCACTAGCTCCAAGTTACTTTGGGCCAGTCATGCCCCACACCAGCCTCAGTTTGTTACCAGTAGCCTAGCCCAGGAATCCTTCTTGGTTCCCAGCTGGCTGAATTCGTCCACATGCCTGCATAAGAAATAGGCAAAGGACTGAAAAGGAAAAAATGAATTTTATGCAATTTGATCAAACTGGGAGAAGCAACTAGATTGCTTCTCCTGCTAGTCCTATAAAAGTAGTTACAATTTATAGAAACAAAAGTCAGATAATGTATCTAAGAGGATTTAGCTGGGCTATGTTAATCAGAAACCTGGCCCTTAGCTGCGAGGGGAGAGGGGTGCGCTGCCCTTCAGTGTTTACTCTTGTAATAGAGCTAGGGCCTTCCAGGAAACTGAGGCAGTGTGAAGATCCCACTTCAAACCCCAATTCTTGGAATCAAGTTAGAAAGATCTCAGACATGTTGCTCAAAGTAATAGGAATTAGTTTAATAAAAGGAAGGGGAACACTCACAGGGGAAAGAGTGGATCCTCTCAGGAGGACAATGTGCCTCTTCTGCACTCGTTTTACTGGGGATTCCAGAGAAGTTTCCAGAGAGTCCTTCCCCAGGTCTACCTCTTGACTTTTGTCTGACAGCAAGATGACATCAGACTTTTAAGTCCCCACTGCCACAACAACTCTGTGTTACCTTGGCCCATACTGACCAGTTCTAATTGACTTCTCAATCATTTTTAAAGGTTTTATGGTTAGGAGGAATTATCCTTACCTTCTGGAAGCTGGTCTGTGAAGAGGGTCACAAAAGTCTCTCCCTTCAGCCAGGTGCAGTGGGGCATACCTATAATCCCTGAGGCTTGGGAGGCTGAAGCAGGAGGATCACAAGTTCAAAGACAGCTTCAGCAAAAGTGAGGCCCTAAGCAACTCAGTGAGACCCTGTCTCTAAATAAAATACAAAATAGGGCTGGGGATATGGCTCAGTGGTTGAGAACCCCTGAGTTCAATCTCTGGGGGGTATCAATTTTTGGTACCAAAAAACTCCCAAAACCTCTCCCTTCAAAGTAACTTGGGTTCCTCTTATCAACGTTATTTCCTGCCTGCATTTCCTTGCAGATAATAGGTAGTTTGCTGAGGAATGTTGACCTATCCTATCTACATAAGGCCAGGCAGGTCTGTAGGTAATATGGGGGCCAGCACAGTGGGCCCATTTTAGAGAATTATTCTCTTAGCCTCGTGTTCCCACCATTCACATCTGTCTGTTGCCTAACATTCTCAGCATAAGGAATTGCCCTTCATTTCAGAGTTTTGCTTTTGTTTTTTGGTACTGGGGATGGAACTCAGAGACACTTTACCTCTGAGTCACATCCCCAATCCTTTTTGTTTTTTATTTTGAGACAGGGTCTTGCTAAATTGCTGAGGCTTGTAAATTGCCGCGACTGGCCTCCAATTTATGATCCTACTGCCTCAGCCTCCCAAGTCTCTGGGATTACAGGCCCAGTCAGAGGCCCTACCCACCCATCACCTGCGGTACTGGGGATTGAACCTAGGGGCCCAGGGCTGCTGTACCACTGAGCTATAGCCCCAGTCCTTTTTATTTTGAGATTGAACTCTCACTAAATTGCCCAGGCTGACCTCAAATTTGTGAGCCTCCTGCCTCAGCCTCTCCAGTTGCTGGGATTACTGATAAGTACCACTGCACTCAGCTCAGCAGGGTCATTAATTTCTGTTTGTTTCAAGTTGGTCCTTCTAGGGACCAACTTGAATGTAGGGATGTAGCTCAGTGGTATAGCACTTGCCTAACATGTGGTGCAAAGCCCTGGGTTCAACCCCAAAACTCTCCTCCTCCAAAAAGAAAATCAGGTTGACCCCTGTAAAATTAGAAGGAGTTCAACTAGATGATAGAGGATGGCCCTGGTAGATCTAAACAGCGGTGATCTCACAGGCTTGACTGAAAGAACTCAGAATTTTTACATGAGTACACAATGATCCTAGAAGTATTGCTCCTAGTAGCCAAGAACTGAAAATAATCTAAATGCTAATCAGCAGTCCAATAGGTATACAGCTTGTTGGGTAAACGCAAGTCAGTGCCTAGAAGGCCTGTTGTTCCTGAAGGTCAACTAAGGACTCCCAAGAATGTGTTGGGGGTGGGCAAGGAGGAAGGAAACTGGCCATTATTTTAATCTCCAGTCTTCAGGTGCGGATCAAAACTGAAGGACCTTGGTTGAAAAGTAAAGGCACGTGCACCGCTGGGTGTGGTGGCACACGCCTGTAATCCAAGCGACTTGGGAGGCTGAGGCAGGAGGATCACGAGTTCAAAGCCAGCCTCAGCAACTTAGCGAGGCCCTAAGCAACTCAGTGAGACCCTGTCTCTAAATAAAATACAAAATAGGGCTGGGGATGTGGCTCAGTGGCCGAGTGTCCCTGAGTTCAATCCCTGGTTCCAAAAAAAAAAAAAAAAAGGTGCATGCTCCTAAAACATATGAAACCCATATGTGCAGTTGGCACAATCAATCCTGTACATATTTTCCCCAATTTGCAGATGCAGTGCAACCCTCCATTTTATCCTGACCTGCCCCTGCTGAGCAGCATATGAGTAATGAAATGTCCAAATCTGGGGCTGGGGTTGTGGCTCAGTGGCAGAGCACTCAGTACCTGTGAAGCCCTGGGTTCGATCCTCAGCACCACATAAAAATAAAGTAAAGGTATTGAGTCCACCTATAACTGAAATATATATTTTTGAAAAATGTCCAAGGGCTGGGGACATAGCTCAGTTGGAGCCCTGAGTTCGATTCCCAGTACTATTAAACAACAACAACAAAAAAAAGCAAAAAAAAAATTGAAAATCTTATCTTTATGGGCTGGGAGTATGGTTCAATTGGTAGAGTGCCTGCCTCGCAAGCACAAGGCCCTGGGTTCAATCCCCAACACCGCAAAAAAAAAAAAAAAAAAAAAAAAAAGAAAAGAAAAAGAAAAAAGAAAAGAAAAATGTCCAAACCTTTCCATCGAGTCATCGAGGTTAGCAGTAAGCTGGGGCCTTTGCAGTCCTGGGGTCAAACATAGATAAATGGCATTTATATATTAAAATACTATATAACACCAAAGCCAAATGTAGCTACAAGGATAAACCTGGGAAAAGCCAAGTTTTAATTCAGATAAGAATCCATGCCTACAAGCATGCACCATACTATATACAATAGAATCGTATCTTGTAGATGAAGTAGCTTTAGGAGGGGTCTGGAGGACCATTTCATAGTATATTACTCATATTACAGATGAAGAAACAGGTCCAGAGAGAGAGGAAGTGATTTAGGAAGGGGTTAGCAAAGAGTGGCATAAAGAGTTTGGTACAGGTGGCCTGGAAGACAGATCTGCAGAAAACTTCTTGGGGTCCAAACGTGTCTGACTTCGCAAAGATTGTGCTGAAGCTTGAATGCGTTAAGCCTGACTGCAATCCCAAGAGAGTGCTGGCCGTTATGAGACACAAGCATTTCAAATTGGGAAGCGAAGAAAAGAGAAAGGACCAAGTGACCCATTCTAAACTTGAGGGTTTTTTTTGATTGTTAGTCTTTCAATTTTAAGGGGAAAATGTTGCAGCAATAGAGAAAGTGTCTTCTGGAAAATAAATAGTGATATTCTTACTAGAAAACAACAAACAAAATTTGTCCAGGTTGCTGAAAGCCCCAAATCTCCAGGTCACTTTCATATATTTTGTGAGAATCCAGTGTCTTGTGCCCAGCTGCTTGTAAAATGTGACTTCTGGTGCAGAGTACCCATGCCAACAGATATGAAGATGTAGCCTCTGGAAGGAATTCTGTGTTCTGCCCTCATCTCTTTTTGACTTTCTCCACACCTCCACCCTCCCTCACCCTCACCAAGGCTTTCTTCTCAACTCATCTCGGGTCTTTATTTTTTTAAATATATTTTAGTTGTAGATGAACACAATACCTTTATTTTATTTATTTATTTTTATGTGGTGCTGAGGATTGAACCCAGTGCCTCACACATGCTAGACAAGTGCTCTACCACTGAGCCACAACCCCATCCCTCATCTTGGGTCTTTAGTCCAGAAAAATGCTACCATAACCCTAACTTTTCCCATTAGGAAATGAGAGTAGGGACTAGAGGAGGGTATCTATGACCACAGAGCTCACAAGTTCATTGGAAATTGGGTAGGTGACCACTAAGAGAGCTCTAGTCAGTACCACCTCCCAGTAGTCACACCTTTGTATAATCTTCTCTCCTGGAGTGTGGACTGCATTTAGAGGCTTCTTTTTAGCTAACAGAATGTGGCAGAAATGATGGGATGTTACTTTCAATGTAAGCTTCAAAAAGACTGGCTTCCACTTGGGTGCTGCCTTACTCTCTTGATTGCTGGGTCTGGGAAAATCACCTGCCATGTTGCGAACTGCCTTAAGAAGAGACCCACAAGGTCAAGAATATCACTGGCCAACAGCAAGGGAGGATCTGAGGCCCACCAACAGCTGTGTGAGTGAGCTTAGGTGTGGATTGTCTCCCAGCCACACCTTGATATGACTGTATCCCTGGCTGACAACTTGAATGCAGCCAGAGGCACCCAGCTCAGCTCTAATTCCTGACCCACAGAAACTGTGAATGTATGTTTGTTGTTTTAAGTCTCTTAGTGAAAATAAGCTGGGTCCATTTCTTAGTACTCTTGGCAGTTTTCTGATGGTCACTAAGGTAACAGAGACAGTGTTTCACTGCTGCGACAATAAATAACAAATATAGGGGGAAAAAAGTCTATTGGGTATTTGTAGTACTGGGAATCAAATCCAGGGGCTCTACCACTTAACTGCATCCTCAGCCTTTTTTTTTTTTTTTTTTGGAACCAAGAGGGGATCAAAGGGGCGCCCCACCACTGCTCCACCTCCCCAGCCCTATTTTGTATTTTATTTAGAGACAGGGTCTCACTGAGTTGCTTAGGGCCTCACTAAGTTGCTGAGGCTGGCTTTGAACTTGCGATCCTCCTGACTCAGCCTCCCAAGTCGCTTGGATTACAGGCGTGTGCCACCACGCCCGGCCTATTTGGGTTTTTAAATATGCAATTGCACTAGATTTTTCTTTCCATGTTGGAGCCTCAGCAGCTGAAATTGACAATGAGCCTGCTCTTTGGAGCCAGGCTAGACTGAGATTCTCAAAACTGTGTGGAATACTCAGGTAGGCTAACCCTTCCTATGCTCCTCCCAGTCTTTCCCCTGATATCTGCCCCAGTCCCTAGTCCTGCATCCCCATCTTCATCTTTGTGTGGTGACCATGACCACTGAATTCTGTCTCTTTATCCTGCAGCAATAACTAGATATGGAACAGTGGGTGCCAAGTCCCAAAGTCTAGCCCTCTGCTTGCACGTGGGAGAAACCACTCTAGGCTCTTGCTACTATTATATTGGCTCTGAGAGTGGAGCTCAGTGGTAGAGTGTGAGTTTAGCATTTGTGAGACCCTGGGTTTGATCCACAGAATCTCCCCACAAAAGTTATGTGGCTTATTATACTGGCTGTACCCTTAATTCCAAACTTGCCTCTTGTAGCCCAAGATGAGATGGTTTGGAAAAGAAGTGCAAAAAAAATTCATCTTCACATAATGCAATCCAAACCCAGGTTCTTGGAAGACTTTGGGGAGCTGTTTTGCTTGGAGAAAGAGTTTGCCCTGATCAAATCTGAACCTATCTGCACTATAATTATTTGAGATACTGACTTCTCTTTTAAATGGAAAAAAGGGGGTATTATGGTTGGATTTGAAGTGTTCTTCAGAAACTCCTAGGTTAATGCAGGAGGCAAAATGATTAAATTACGAGAGCTGTAACCCAATCAGTGAATAATCCATTTGGTGGATTAATAATTTGACTGGACTAACTGGAGTCACTGGAGGTATGCCTTTGAGGTGTGTGTGTGTGTGTGTGTGTGTGTATTTATTTGGTACTGGGGATTGAACCCAGGTGTGCTTTACCACTGAACCACATCCCCATCCCTTTTTATTTTTTAATTTGAGACAGGGTCTTGCTAAATTGCTTAGGGACTCACTAAGTTGCTGAGGCTGGCTTTTAACTTATGATCCTCCTGCCTTAGCCTCCTGAGTTGCTGGGATTGCAGGTATGTGCTATCATGTCCCATTTATATTTTGTCCCTGGCTCTCTGCATGCTAATGCTCTCTGCTTCCCAGCTGCCATTATGTTCTTCAGTCATATATTCTGTCTCGCCTAGGGCCCAGAGCAATAGAGCTGGCTGACCATGAACTGAGAGCTCTGAAACCTGAGCCAAAATAAAAACTTTTCCTGCTCTAAGTTGTTCTTGTTGAGTATTTTGGTCACAGCAATGAAAAGCTGACTAACACAGGAGAAAGAAAGAAAAGATAGGAGAGAGAGAAAGAAGGGGAGGAGAAGCGGGGATGGAGAAGGAGGGGGAAGAGGAGAAGGAAAAGGAGAGAAGAGAGGAGGCAGGAGAGAAGAAAGAAAGGATAATATAGGAAGCCATCCTTATCTAGCGGAATCAGACTAGGTCGAGCCTCAGGGGTCTGACTTCCTGGAACTGGAAGATATGGTGATCTGTCCCAGATTGCTGGGGCATTGGGGAGTGGGGGGATTGGCGCTGTGGGAGTGGTTCCCTGTCTGCTTCTGCAATAGTCCCCCTAAGAAAATGTCTCCCCTAACTCCACCCTATCCTGTTCATCACAGAAGAAGCTCCTCCCAGTCTTGGCCCCCTTTACCTGTGTGTTAAAAATAAAAGAGAGTTGAGCTACTCCATGTTGTTAGAGGCCAGAGCTGGTATGGTCAGACCCGTCACGCCCCCTCTCATTTAAAGAGTATTGGCTCTTGTGTGTTTAATGATTAGATAAGTTTATGGGTAATTGATTGATTTATAGCCAACATCATCCTCCGGCAGTTAACCCTTTTCTTCATCCATGCAGGATGTGACTGAGAGACCCCCACAGGAAAAGACTTGGAACCTTTATGTGAAGATCACCTCCTCTGGGAAGCCTGTGTTTTGTAGGAGCTGATTCCTCCCCTCTGTTTCCCAAGGTCTAGCTTATATCACCATGGTTTCACTTGTCACTCAGACTTGGAATTAAATAGATTGAACTCCTTGAGGACAGGAATCATAACTTATTACTAAGACTGAAAAAACCTTGAGAGCTGCAACATTGACCTTGTTCACTGTCATGTTCTCAGAACCTAGCACAGAATCTAGCACCTGGCAAAGGTTCACCAAATGATTGTAAATGAATGATTGTAAAAATTGATTCTGGGCCATCATTAAGGACATTAGTTTTCTTGGCATCGTCTTACACAGGGGTAATTTTTGGTGTATAGGTTTAAGTATGTTAAACTGAACATTGCCAAACTGTCATACTCTTTGAGTCTTTAGATTTTTCTAAAATTCTTTTTGAAACTGAAAACTTACAGAAAAGTTTCAAATTCAGTGCAAGGAATTTCCCCCCTGGACTATCTGAAAATTAATTAATGTCTAATGTATCCTCTCTGAATATTTTGGTGCCCATATACGATACCATTCTCCAACATAACCACAATTCAACCATCAAAATCAGGAAGTTAACTGCCTCAGATCCTACTCAAGTTTTCCTTTTTTTTTTTTTTTTTTGGTACCAGGGATTGAACTCAGGGGCACTCCACCACTGAGCCACATCCCCAGCCCTATTTTGTATTTTATTTAGAGATAGGGTCTCACTGAGTTGCTTAGGACCTCACTAAGTTGCTGAGGCTGGCTTTGAACTCGCGATCCTCCTGCCTCAGCCTCCCAAGTGCTGGGATTACAGGCATGCGCCACCACGCCCGGCTTCAAGTTTTTTCAATTGACCCAAAATGTCTTCTACCACAAAAGGATCCAATTCAGAAAGTACATATTGCATTTAGTTGTCTCCTTCCTTCCTTTGTTCCTTCCTTCTCCTTGCCCCTCCCCCTCTCCCTCCTCTCTTTCTACTGGGGATGGAACCCAGCCTTTCAGTATTCACCTCCTCCCTTCAGGACCCATTGTGGTTGCGGAGGGATGTTTGCTTTTGGTGATGTTGGGGATGAACCCAGAAAGGGATGAAAGTTTGCTTTTTCCCTTGGGGTCCATTGTTACTGGGAAAGGATGTAACAGGAGAGGTTTAATGTTTGGCTAATTTTCCCTCCCTTTTCCCAAGTCACACTGGCCCTCCATTTTTCCAGGGGAGATGTCTTGTAGGAATATTATTTTCCATAACCCTTCAGGGATGTCTGAGAAGGGAGTTTGGCCTGGGGTCTGGGGCACTGCTCCAGCATCCAACTACTCCTCCAAAAGTACCTGCCTTACCAGCTCAGCTTAGTGATAAGTAGGACTCCAGCTGTCACACCATGGCCACACCCACCCCACAGCACCAGATTTGCACAGCCCACCAGGGTCACATGGGGAAACCTAGATTCCAGGATTTTATGAGGACAGAATTATATTTGTACTACAATCATTCTTATGTCCAGAACTAGATAGGAGCCTAGCCATCCTGGGAAGACAATGTTACCCACTCCCAACCCTCCCAGTCCACTCAGGCCTTAGCATTTAGAGGGCTTCCACACATATTTGCTTGTTGATTCCTACAATAAAATCAGTGAGGACTGTCTGCCAGGGACATCTCCTTGAGGCCTACAGGGACCAGGGCCCAATACTCTGACTTCTGACTAAGGAACTGAGTCTGCTCTGCCATCTTTCAAATTGGGAAAGGAGCTTTAATAATAGGCTGGCATCACCAGGGACAGGGCTCAATTTAGGGGGCAACTATGGATGGGGAGCAGGAAGACAGGCAGCTTCAGGTCTGTCATTGCAGGAGTGTTAGAGGGGAGGGGAAGGGAAATAGCAGGACAGGGAGCAAGAAGTGACATTTTGGCTTCAATGTATAGAAGGTCCTTCTCACTCATGATAGTGTTTGGGGACTGTAACCCCACATGTCTTTTGTAGGGGTTAGGTGAGTAACATAAAGGAAATATGCTGAGTCAGGGCTATAAGGAGTGGTGGGGACTGTCTGTGTGTGGAATAGACCCTATTCAACAGATTATTTGTTATGATTATTTGTTATTTGCTGAATCTTCTGATTAAAAGAAAAAACATACAAAGAAACAGTCCCTTCCCCCAGAAATGCAGATTGTGCAAGTCTCCTGATTTAAACGTTATTTAAATAACACATGCATACAGTGACCAAACAGATGTATTTGCCATCTGTGGTCTAAGGACTGGTCACATGCTCCTACTCCCAGCTCAGGGAACAGTAAATGATGGATAAATACTGTTGGATTAAGCTATACCTCCTGCTTCTGGGGTCTGCTTCCTGTTCTGGTCAGGACCTGCTTTCTGCCACTGGAGAGGGGGCCCAAGGATATTTGCCCAAATGTGAGGGATTAGCTTTCAGTTCTCTGAAAGCGATTCTGTAAACAAATATTGCTCCCATGCTCCCCTGTACCACATACACAATATCCATATGCAGTTATAGATTTTGCAGGTACATTTACAACATCTGACAAGTGCTCAATGCAATTCTAAGGAAGCCGAGGCCCAAAGTTCACTAATAAGTAGTATAAACAGGACCAGATCAAAACAACTATTTATTGGAAACTTATTATGTATGCGCTGGGCTCAGGTCTCCAACTCAAACCCTAGGTTGTGTCAAAAACCCTCTCCTTCATCACCAATTCCCACTGTCTAGGGGTATTTGTAGCTTTCAGTATGAGGAGACAAGTGCTATTCATTAGATGTCACCTTGATGAAGCCTTCTGGATGTGTTCCAGGTGAGGCTCCTTCTCCAAAACCAGTATCATTCACTTTTATTGCTACTGGTCCTGAATCCATTGCCTTCACAGGACACCAATATACTTCAGGAATGTCTTATTCATTTCTGTATCCTTGGAGAGAAGCTAGTACATGAACTGGCATGATGCTTCTTGACTGACACTACCAGTGACAGGTTCTAGACTTGAGGGAGGGGAACTGAGGTTTAGAGTCAGTCCAACCCATGTGTTTCATGCAGATAGGCATATTCATAGAATCTTCACCACAACCTTGTGCGGTAGCCCTCAGCACCCATTTTACAGATAAAGAAACTGAGTCCCAAAAGAGGTACAGGTCACACAGGTGGGAAGAGGCAACATAGACACTCTGTGCTAGAAGCTGAGGGTGGATCACTTCATATTCCTTCCCTCCAGCCTCTACACTGTGGGTATAGAACTAGATGCAGCAAGCCTGATAAAAATTGCCAAATTTGAGGGCAGGGGACCAGAAGCCTGGGAATGATATAGGACTGTCCTACAGGAGTGGGCATTAGGTCCTTGAAACAGATAACTTCCTTCTCAACCTCAAAAGAGCTACTGTGTGCCTGCGTGGTCCAGGAACATAGGAAGCTATGAGAAGGAAAGAGACCCACAGCTTGGACTGCTCTGAGCAGAGTACCACAGTGCTTTGAGAAGCCTACCCCCGGCTCCTGCATACACCAAGTTTTACTAGCAGAAAGACATTTATGTGAACAACCCTTCTCAAAAGGGGTGCTTAAGCAGATCTGAGCCACGTCGGAAGCTTTTACCACACTCTAGATGTAAGGCTCTAGAGGTGTGTAAGCTGTAAGGTTTGTCACTCTGTAGCTGCTTTGATGATGAATGAAGTCAGGGAGGCAGGCTGCGGTCAGTCCACAATTTTGGCACTTGGAAGATTTTTGAGATTGCAGGACAGGTGGTCTTGGCAGGGGCGTCTTTCTCCCCAGTGCAGAGCCTGACCTATATAAGTACTGCAGGCCCAGCAGCATTTCCTGGGCGGCCGGGCCCTGACCACACCAGAAAAGGCTGTTCAGGCTGCACAACCTCGCAATCCGGGGGCTCCCGGGAATCCTGATGTCTCATTCTCTTGTAGCTCCACCACGTCCGGATTATCCCTAGCCACATAGGGCGCCGCCAATTCCATCCGCGAGTGAAGAACTTCCTAGATGCCAGCTATTCTGCTCACAAGCAAATCCAGAGCAAGGGAAAGATCTAGGGGTCCAGCACCAAAAACAGAAAGGTCCACAAGCCCATGCGGCTCTAGGAAGAGGCAGCGAACGTTCTCGGTAGCTTTAACCCTCTCATTCACCTGGTCGAGCGACAGCTTTCCATCTACAGCCGCTGTGAGGACCGTCGGCCCGGCTCGGGGTTCTAGGAGTGGATCAGTCTGGACTTCGGGCCCCGACCACCGCTTGGGGATAGCCAAGCGAGGCTGAAGGAAGAAAGGCGATCGCTGCCAAGGACATGGAAGCAGAGCAACCAAGTCATTCAGAGCAGCGCAGCACAAAGACTCCATGGTCGGACGTCTGGGTTCTCTGAAGCACCAGCACACTTCGGGCCCTGGGAAGAATGTTTCCCGTCCATCTTAAATGAGGCATGTTAAGCTTGGTGCTGACTACATATCCCAGCATGCACCTCACGCGCCTCAGACTCGCATAACATAACTACCATTCCCACGAACCTTCTGCGACTGTGCAAAAACCAGAGTTCCGGAACAGAGAACTACGATTTCCGACTCGCATGATAACTGCGGCGGCGCTATTTAAGAAGCGTCAGCAAGGAGCAGCCTGGCCACGCCCCTCTCTTCCAGTTCCGCTGTTTCAGATAAGCGGCGAGAAGCGGGGCGGAGCCTTAGGCCCGAGCCAAGATGGCGGCTGCGAAACCAACCCTCACGGACTCGCTCTCGTTTTGCCTCGCGCAGCTCACGGCGGCAGCAGGGGAGGGTCCGGGTGGGGGAAAGGACCCAGCTAGCAACGAGACACCCCTTGGCCGCGCGCTCTTAGCTCTCCGCACGCGCCACATCAAGGCAGCGGGGGGAATCGAGCGCTTCCGGGCACGCGGCGGGCTCCGCCCCCTTCTCGCGCTGCTACGGCGAGCGGCTGCAGCGGACCCCGCCCCGTCCCAGGCAGGTCCTGGCTCCGCCCCCTCATCGGTTGCGTCAGCTGCTTCAGGTCCCTCTCCCTCCTCTGACTCCACCCACATGGCTGGGTCGCCGTCGACGCCTTCGCCGCCAGTGCGCCTGCGCAAGACGCTGGACTTGGCGCTCAGCATCCTAGCCAACTGTTGTACGGAAGGGGCGTGCCGGGCTGAAGTGCGCAGACTCGGAGGCATTCTCCCTTTGGGTAAGTGCTCCGCCCCCATTTTCTAGAATGATTTCACCCACTCTTCCTACCTTGTGTGGTCCTCGGCAATCTTGAGTACTTTGTGTGAAAGCCTGGAATAACGTGTTTAATGACGGCGCTGCCCATCTATCTCTCAATACGTCACTACTCTCATGACGTCACTGCTCTTTTTGTAGGTTATACCTGAGCTGTCCCAGACCAGATAATTACAACCATTATCTAGGTGTTGGCCCCTCTGCCGCATCTGAGCAGTTACAGACCAAAGGGTTACTTAATGATATTTCGGATAAATCTTGTCCTCCATTTATGAGATTAATAGTAGCAGATAGTGTCCAGCCCTGTGCAATGGACGGAAGCCCCACTTGGATGAGTTGCAGGCAAAAAGGTGAAGTTCAGAAAGTGAGTTTAGAAAGTGGTGCAGTTAGCTATACCAATAAAGGCACCGAATACCTCCAAAGCTAGGATTCCTTGTAAAATGAGATAATAATAACTGGAGTGTGGATAAAACTTAATGAAAACTAGAATGCACAGACTGTATGCATAGATTGGGTATTTTGACTAATTAAAAATTCATACAGTAAAAAGAAATGCCAACAGCTTTTCCGTTTACAAGCTAAATTGGCGCCTCCTAGTGGCAAGGATGCAAACGCAGTATAGGCGTCATGGCCTGTCCTCTGAAATTACTTGTTTTGATGAAAGCTCAATTTTTTGGATAATGGGAAGCAATAATATATTTAAAACTTGCTTAAAACACATGTGGACTATAATGAGTTTGATAAGAGGCTTGGCAGATTAATAAGCCCTCAGCGATAGATTTTGTTATCACCCCCATCATTCAGTATCTATTTTGCATTTTAAATATCCAGTGGTCACGGTGGCACACACCTGTAATCCCAGCCGCTCTGAAGGCTGAGACAGGAGGATGGTGAGTTCAAAGCCAGCCTCAGCGACAGCGAGGTGCTAAGCAATTCAGTGAGACCCTATCTCTGAATGAAATACAAAATAGCGCAGGGCATGTGGCTCAGTGGTTGAGGGCCCCTGAGTTCAATCCCCAGTACCCCACCCCCCAAAAAAAATCTCTGGAATTCATCCACTCCTGTGTTTCCACCATATGATCAGAGACTGCTTGTTCTCAGCAGTACAGGTAGTTTATTTGGTTCAAACCACTGACCTTTCTCACCTGGCCTGTTGTAATAGCCTCTTTGTCACTTTAGCTCTATTCCTTTCTCCAATACTACACACCCCCTATGGTTGCCAGATTGCATTGAATTGCTTACCTTCTTAAAATCCTGTGTCTCCCAGTGCCTTTATGTGTAAGTCCTGACCTCTTGATCTGGCATTTGAGGCCCTTCATAAGATCATAGCACAGATCCTCGGTATTACCTCTGGCTCTTGTAAAGGCTGCTTCTAAGCCCAAAATGCATTGTAATATCCCCATCCATCATCCTTCTAGCAAAACTTACCTATTTAGCCCTCTAGACCTAGCTCATGGGTTAGCTTCTTCCAAAGACCTTCCCTGACTCTCCCAAGCCATATTCTGGAGGTGACTGATGAGAGAAATGAGAAGCTAAACTCTCTTTGCAGTGACCATTCTTCAGTGTGTGAAGACAGACAGCATCCAGAACCGAACAGCCCGTGCTCTGGGGAACTTAGCCATGGAACCTGAGAGCTGTGGGGATATCCACTCTGCTGGTGAGAAGGCTGTGAGGATGGGGTTAACTAGGGTGGGAGAAGGACTTAGATACCTTTGCTCACTCTTTGTTCTTCCCTTTCCTCTCCAGGTGCTGTTCCCTTGCTCGTTGAGAGCCTGACAGCTTGCCAGGACTCACAGTGCCTGCAGAGTGTGGTGCGTGCCCTCCGCAACCTGGCAGACTCACCCCAGCACCGCCTGGCCTTGGCACAGCAGGGAGCAGTGCGCCCACTGGCTGAGCTCCTGGCTGCGGCCCCAGATCCGGCGCTGACCTCAGCCCTAGTCCGTGCCCTCCTGGAACTCAGCCGAGGCTGTTCTCGGGCCTGTGCTGAGCAGCTCAGTCTGGGTGGGGGACTGGGCCCACTTGTCAGCCTAACTTCTCACCCCAAACGTGCAGTACGTGAAGCAACTATCCTGATCCTTGCTAACCTGTGTGCCCAGGGCCTGGTGCGGCCTGCACTAGGCAATGCTGGTGGTGTGGAGGTATTACTAGGAGAACTCCGGCGGCGTCGGGGCCCCAATGGGGCCAGCTCAGCTTCCCAGCAGCCCTTGGTACGGGCAGTGTGCCTTCTGTGCCGGGAAGCTATCAACCGGGCCCGGCTGCGGGATGCTGGTGGCTTAGAGCTGCTCATGGGCCTACTGCGGGATCCTCGTGTCAGTGCCTGGCATCCACGTGTTGTAGCTGCTCTTGTGGGCTTTCTTTATGATACTGGGGCCCTGGGAAGGCTACAGGCTCTGGGACTTGTACCTCTCCTGGCTGGGCAGCTGTGTGGAGAGGCTGGTGACGAGGAAGAGGAGGGAAGAGAGGCTGCTTCTTGGGACTTCCCTGAGGAACGGACCCCTGAGCGGGCTGAGGCCGGAAGCTTCCGAAGCCTCAGGTGAGTCTTCACTCCAGGGCCTAGAAGGGTGGGCAATGCATTTTGGGATGGGGCTTTGTCTGCTGTGGTTCTCTTTACACCTCCCCCCTCCATTCTGTCTCAGTAAGTTTTTTTTTTTTTTTTTTTTGTCTCTTACCCCTGATTCCTTGTTCCCTGACATAGCCACTTTCCAGTCCCATTAAACACAGCTTCTTTTTCTTGAATTTGCCTTTTGACATTGGTTCTATCTTATCACCTTGAACTTTGGGCCCCTGACAAGTTCATTGGGAGGTAGTATGTATACTGGTTATTTATAGTGGTATGTTCTGGAACACAAGTTCTTATTCTGTCACCATCACTTATAAACTGAGACATCAGGGGAAAGCTAATTAACTTCTCTGAGTCTCTGATTCTTTGTGCATACAATGAGGGATAACAACATACCCCACAGGGTTGTTGTAAGGATTAAATGAAGGTACTTTGTCCCTTACCTGGCATGAAGCAATGTTCAGAAATTGTCAGCCTTGTGAATTCTGTGACTTCACCTCTTCTTCATTGTCCATGGTGCCTTTTGCACTCTAAGAACTGTTCTGCTTATTTTTGAACATGACAGGAAGGTATTATCTGAGGGCCTCTTTAGTTGCTATTCTTTCTGCCTAGAACACTCTTCCTCCTGCATGCCTTCATCTCTCAGCACCTTTAAGTCTTTGTTCAGCTCTTGCCACCTTAGTGGGGGATTCATAATCACTCTTTTTTATATTTCAGCTTTTGCCTGCCCTGGATCTTTCGATACCCTTTTCGTTTTCACTTTACACCACTAACTTGACACTATGGTTTATTTAGGTTGTCTGTTTCCCTTCAGTAGAACTTAAGTCCAGGAAGACAGGAACTTTGTTTTATTCAGTGCTTTTCCCCAGCACCTAAAATGGACTTGGCACATGATTAATGTCAATAATTCCCAAATGAAGTTATATCCCTGCTCCTACTTCTGTTTTTCCACATCCCTCTTTATACACCCTCCTCTTCCCTTTTGGTTTCACCTCCTTTTCACAGTTCTTTTGACTCTACTTCCTTGCCTTGGCTCTGGGTTCAGTCTTCTTTTCTTTCTGCCCTCTGCAGGTCATGGCTGATCTCTGAGGGCTATGCTGCAGGCCCTGGAGACATTTCTCCAGACTGGTCTCCTGAGCGTTGTCCATTGCCAGAGCCAGCGGAGCCAGTCAGTCCTACCCCTGGCCAGACCTCGCTGCAGACACCTCGTACACTGCGCACACAGGGTCGCAGCCCTGCTGCTTCTGGTGCAGAGGAGCCTTGGGGTCGTGAGGGGCCGGCTCTACTGCTGTTGTCACGCTTCTCCCAGGCTCCTGATCCAAGTGGTGCACTTGTGACTGGTCCGGCACTGTGTGGCTTGCTGGCCTACGTGACAGGTGCACCAGGCCCACCAAGCCCACGTGCACTACGTATCCTGGCACGTCTCACCTGCAACCCTGCCTGTCTTGAGGCCTTCGTGCGCAGCTATGGTGCAGCGCTGCTGCGAGCTTGGCTAGTGCTCGGTGTTGCGCCAGATGATTGGCCTGCACCACGTGCCCGGCCTGCACTCCGAAGCCAGCACCGGGAACTGGGTATGACTTCTGTCTTTCTGCTTACATCTTCCTCCTGTGCCTTCTGTAGGCCCAGAACCTTGTCTTACTGTGCCCTCTGACTGTCCTCTCCAGCCCACCATCCAAGTAGCCCTAGGCACCAGGTGTGTAGGGGGTGTTGAAGGAACAGGAGGTCTTGGGACTCTCCCTTCTGCTCCATAGCTCCAGCATGTAGAGAGAGTTCTCTTCTATCATCTGTTTAAATCTTGGAGCCCAAATAACCTGACACAAGGTTTGGCTCCAACAACCTAATCTTGCCTGTCTGCATTTCTTTACCCACTCTAGGTTCTGCATTGTCCTGACTACCCTGGGCACACTGACTTGTGAACCCACGCTCAGATCCCATGTCCCTCCCAGACCCCACCACCATTTCCAACGCTGCCAGGGTGCTTCTGTACCCTTATGGTAGATTGTTTTAGTCCTTGAGGGCCAAGAATCACAACCTGTTCTTGCCCTTGATTTCTAATTTCTAGTGTCTTAACCCTATTTCTCCAGGCCCTGAAGTCATCCCCCTCTTCTGTACCTTGATTTCTTGTCCTGAGTTTTATCCTCCTTCCTTTCAAGAGCCTAGAGTCCCTGTCTTGTTCATCCCACTCCAGTCTTTGACATCAACTCCTGATCTGACCTGATCTGCTGGTCCCTGCAGGTGAGATGCTGCTTCAAAACCTGACAGTACAGGCTGAGTCACCCTTTGGAGTTGGTGCCCTCACTCACCTGCTGCTCTCCGGGAGCTCTGAGGAACGTGTAGCCTGTGCACTGACCCTGCCCTTCATCTGCCGGTGAGGGGGATGTGGGTGTCTTGCAGGGGTTGGGGAGGAGAATTGCTGTTCCGAGTCCTACCTTGTCCACCTTCTGAAAAACCCCCTTTTTCCCCTGTAGGAAGCCCTCTCTGTGGCGCCGACTACTTCTGGACCAGGGTGGCCTCCGTCTTCTCCTCACAGCACTTACTCGGCCAGCTCCACATCCACTCTTCCTCTTCTTTGCTGCGGACTCCCTCTCCTGTCTCCAAGGCCTGGTGTCTCCCACTGTGAGCCCAGCCTTTCCACCTGCAATTCCCTTGGATCTAGATCCACCCTCCCCTTGCCTCTATGAACCTATGCTGGGCCCAGCCCCAGTCCCAGCTCCTGACTTGCACTTCCTACTGGACTCAGGCCTGCAGCTCCCTGCTCAGAGAGCTGCCTCAGCTATGGCCTCCCCTTTTTTCCGGGCCCTGCTATCTGGCAGCTTTGCTGAAGCCCAAATGAACCTGGTGCCACTGCGAGGGCTGTCACCCAGTGCAGCCTGGCCTATCCTGCATCACTTGCATGGCTGCCGGGGCTGTGGGGCTGCCCTGGGACCTGTGCCCCCACCAGGCCAGCCCCTGCTGGGCTCAGAGGCTGAGGAGGCACTGGAGGCTGCTGGCAGATTCTTGCTGCCTGGGCTGGAGGAGGAGCTGGAAGAGGCCGTGGGACGCATCCATCTGGGTCCCCAGGGTGGCCCAGAATCAGTGGGTGAGGTATTCCGCCTGGGCCGGCCCCGGCTGGCTGCCCATTGTGCACGCTGGACACTGGGGCCAGGGCAGTGCCCGAGAAAGCGGGCCCTGGCCCTTGTGGGGCTTGTGGAGGCAGCAGGTGAGGAAGCAGGGCTCTTGACTGAGGCTTTACTAGCTGTGGTGATGGGGATTGAGTCAGATGGCAAGGGACCCAGCCTAGACTGTTGATGTCTCTTGGGAAGAGGACCTGAAGATGAATTGGCTGTGCAAGAGGCCTCCCTCAAGAGTGTCACGAGAGGATCCTGAGCAGAGTTATCATCGAGGACTGAAGAGAGGATGGAGCTGGGCCTCAGGATGGTCTGAAGACCCCGGAGTGAGAAGTCAAGGCCAGGGTCCGGGCATGGGGCCCAGATAAAGGAGAATAGCCCAGGGCCCCAGGCACCTGACTTGGCTCAGCCCTATGGAGTTGAGATTAAAACTTTGCAATTGGGTATCATTATTGTCTGATGTTTCTGCTTCCTCTCCTGTGGGAGTACTCCTACCCCTTCATGCACCAAGCATAGTCTTGTCCAGATCTCTCTGCCTTGACACAGGCCACCCTTGGCGTGTAAGAGTTTAATAAGTAACTTTCTGGTGGTTCCTGGAGCCCTGGAATAGGGTGAAATTACCAGGTTCCTCCCTGGGATGTGGTTTTGGGCCCCAGGGGAAGGGCCTCATTGCCTGGACAGAGCCAACCACCTGGACACATAAATTGGTCAGGGCTGAGAGAATGCTATGAAGTAGTGTATATGTGTCTAATGCCTTGGCATCACTTTTTTCTGTCGGGCCCTTAGTCTTGGAGTCCATTTTTGTCTCCTGGGCCAAGTTTCTTAATGCTGTCTGGCTGAGGGAAGGCCTTCTGTGTTCTGGATGTCTCTTGAGGTACTATTTCAATCATGTTCAGAGAGCCACAGCCCTGTACTGGCATTCAGGTGAGGGAAGGGCTCACATTGCTTTGGTCTCCAAGGCAGTGTCTCCATCTAACTTCCAGATCCTTGACCACTTGAGTGACAGCCTGACTCTGAGGAGAACTCTGAATTGGGCCTGCCAGTGTTTGCCTTGGGAGGTTAAGGTTGGCATTTGCTGTTGCTGTGCCTCTTTGGGTGTTAGTCTAGGTCTCTGGTTCTCAGGCTCTGCAGAGAGCCAGAATTAAAAAAAAAAAAAAAAAAAAAAAAAAATAACTGGGCCCTTTCTGAAGGAATTAGACTGGGGGGCTGCTCTGGGCTGCTCTGGGCTGCCCTGGGCATCAGTACTTTTTAAAAAGCTCCCCAGGTTCTGACTTGCTCCTGTGTTGAGACCCACAGTTCAGTTCTCAGGTCCACCAGAGTGACTGCAGGACAGCTGTCCATGCCCATCTCTGGCCTGTCACTTTTCTCCCTTGAGTTCTCAGGTTCTCGGTCAAGGGAAAGCTTTTTGTTAGTTTAGGACTGGAGTCTGTGTCTTGCTTTCTTTCAGAATCTTGGGAAGGGGCTGCTTTGGAACAGGTCTGGGACACCTCAGGGCTGGGGAAGGACTTAGTCTTGCAGGCTACTTGGGAGTGCTGTCTGTTTGGGGTTTGGGTCTGAGTTTCAGTTTCCCTGTTCTGTTTGTATATCACTTTCCAGGTTTCTATCTTAGAGTCTAGTTGGGTTCACTGTCTTCTGTCTCTGAGAGATTTCTTTATGTCTAGTAATGTCTGCCTCTGGGAGTTTCTGTGTATTTTTGTTTATCAGGGTCTCCAAGGGAAGGTCTCTGAACTTGGGATCTGACAGATCCTCAGAACAGCACTCTAGTCCCCAATTCAAAAATTCTGTGGCTGACAAGCCTCTCAGGAATGCTCTGAGTGGAGGGGGCTCTGTCTAGGACTTAAGTGCTGGCTTTAGGGTAGGGTAGTCTGTGTTTATGAGTTTCATTAGGCAGGGGCTCTAAGAGCCTGGTCTGGAAGAGCCACATCAGATTCTGGCTTTGGCCGCCTTGGGATCGGTTCGGTTTAGGCCAGTGCTGGGGTGTGGCTGTCTCCGCAGCCGGCCAGCGGGCTGGGCTTGGGTGGACCCTAGTGCTCCTTTTCGTCCGTGCCCCCACCCCGGGTTCCCCGGTTCATCGTCACTCCCCCCATCCCCATCCCAACGGGTCCCAGTTTCCTTACATGGTCACGGCCCGGCTTCTAGCTCCCGGACGTCCCCCCGCCCCCGCCCCCACCGGACACGGCCCCCGCCCTGCTCGCCCCGCGCCGCCCGCCCGCGCCCCGCCATGGAGGACCTGGGTGAGTGGGGCCCGGAACCCCGAGTCCCCAGCTTCTCACCACTGCCTTGGAAACGCTTTCCCACCCTCGCACTCCGCACATCTCCCCATCCCAGTTTCTCACTCCTGCTTCTTTCTCTACCCGAGACTCCTTTCCGACTCCACTCCACGTCCCCCTTCCTGCCTCTCCCTTCCTGCCTTTCCTGGGCTGGCCGCTCCCTCCCTTTTCCTTTGCTCGGCTCCTCAGTCCTGGCTTTGGATGGACAGGGTGGTGCAGCGCCTTGATTCGGAGGCTCTGGGAAGGGAGGGGTTAAAGGGGCCTTAGGCCCGGGGACTGGGAAAGTAGACCGGAGGGGTGTATGACATCAAGTTTGGAGATGAAAGCGGCCAGCGGACCTGCGCCAGAATTTCGGGAAGGGAAGAGTTAAGTCTCCTAAATGTAGTAGAGGTCAAGTCCCTGGAACAGGATAGAGAATAATAAATGAGCACTGCCAAGATGCTACCGAAAAGTAAAGGGTTCCACTAAGATGTTCAGAGAGGAAGAGTGAAGGGGCAGGGGCTTCTAGATTCTGGAAGGAAAAGGGTTCAAAGCACCCTGATCTGGTGTTGGATGTTTGGGGGCAAGAAGAAGGACCCAGGTATCTTGTCCTCTCTATTTGCTGAACTGGGGCTGGGAGGTTGTGCCTTCCATGTGAGAGAAGAGGTTCAGGCACCCTGCAGTAGAGGGTGCTCGTCAGTAAGGGTAACTGGTATTGGTACAGGGGAGAATAAGCCAATCAGAAAGCTGATCCCAGCAAATTCACCAATGAGGAGTTTAGGGTGGGACTAAGTGGGGCTGGGAAGGGGGCCAGGCTGGGCCCGGACTGTTTAGGTAGAAGGAGGAATTAGAGAGTATGGCAAAAAGAATCCAATCAGGAAGATGGGTGCTAGGCATACAGCCAATTGAGCAATTTAGAGTGGATCCAAATTTGGCATGAGTGAAGAGCCAATTTTGACTGCAGCGGGAAAGATGTGGAGAGAAAAATGAATCAGGTGACTGGGTTTGTGCTGGACTCACGGTGAGCTAGTTTGGATGTCTGGTCATAAGTACTCCTTGCTACCCTTCCACTTCTCTGCCTTGGTCTGTCCCCATGTTTATGCTTTTTGATCTCTGCTCTTAATACTGGCTTCTGCCTTTTCAAATAACGCCTACTTGGAACCTTATCCTCTAATCTATTAAGGCCCTGTCTCTGCCTTTAATCTTAACCCCTTAATCTCTCACCCTGAGGGCCTCTTCCTGCAGATGCCCTGCTCTCTGACCTGGAGACCACCACCTCACACATGCCAAGGTCAGGGGCTCCAAAAGAGCGCCCCCCAGAGCCACTCACACCTCCCCCACCCTATGGGCACCAGCAGCAGGTGAGATAAGATATGGGGATCTGGG
The DNA here is from genome assembly GCA_020662805.1 of Glaucomys volans. NCBI lineage: Eukaryota > Metazoa > Chordata > Mammalia > Rodentia > Sciuridae > Glaucomys > Glaucomys volans. The sequence goes on along the minus strand of JAJEJO010003081.1, from coordinate 8,846 downwards.
GCAGCCACGAGGGTCAGGGTTGGCCTGGCCTAGGAGAATTTGAGCCTGTGTGGGGCAAATCATAGACCTGTCTCCACACATGTTTTCTCTTCTCTCTGTAGACTGGGTCTGGGGAATCTTCAGGAACCTCTGGGGACAAGGACCATCTATACAGGTGAGGGGCTGGGAAATGGGGCACTGAGAAGGGGAAGCCACTTGAGGCTCAGGTTAGGAGGTAGGAGGCTTGAATTACCTACCCCTAAAGTCAGGTTCCTACTCTGTTTCTCAGTACGGTATGCAAGCCTCGGTCCCCAAAGCCTGCGGCCCCTGCGGCCCCTCCATTCTCCTCTTCCAGTGGTGTTCTGGGCACTGGACTCTGTGAGCTAGACCGTTTGCTTCAGGAACTTAATGCCACCCAGTTCAACATCACAGGTACCAGGGTTACTGAGACAGACCTTGATGGGATGGGGGCAGGGCAGGGCAGAGACTAAGGAATACAGACTTCCTAAAAGACCAGTTAAAGGGACACAAACATTTAAATGGGTGGGTGGGTTGAGCATGGCTCCACACCCACTACTTATCTCTTATCTCTCCAGATGAAATAATGTCTCAGTTCCCATCTAGCAAGGTGACTACAGGGGAACAGAAGGAGGAACAATCTGAAGACAAGAAACGACCCAGCCTGTGAGTTTGGGATAGTTGGGAGTGCTGGGAGAGAGGTGATGGGTCTTAGATGTCTGAATTATTAGAGGGAACATTACTTTGGGAGACTTTGAGATGACACCAAATGTTTTTGCAGTCCTCCCAGCCCATCCCCTGTCCTCCCAAAACCTTCAGCCACCTCGGCCACTCTGGAGCTGGATAGACTGATGGCCTCACTCTCTGACTTCCGTGTCCAGAACCATGTGAGTCAGGCCAGGTGTGGGGTAGTGTGAACTTTGACTCCTCAACCTATTTTAGACCCTTCTACATATGCTGCCTTGTTGACTCAACTCTTATATCCTCCCTACTGCAGCTTCCAGCCTCTGGGCCAACCCAGCCAGCAGTGGTGAGCTCCACTCATGAAGGTTCCCCATCTCCTCCAGAGCCGACTAGCAAGGGCAGCTTGGACACCATGCTGGGGCTGCTCCAGTCTGACCTCAGCCGCCGTGGTGTTCCCACCCAAGCCAAGGGCCTCTGTGGTTCCTGCAATAAGCCTATTGCTGGGCAAGTAAGTGGAACCCTGTGAGAGAGGAGATAGATACCCACAAAACCAGGCTCAGGGTTGTTCCTTTTAGTAAATAACATTGTAAAGGGAGTGTTATTCATAGTTTCTGTTTTTCTAATTTTTTGATGCTGGGGATTGAACCCAGGGCCTTGCACACATTAAGCATGTACTCTACCACTGTGCTACATTCCAGCCCATTGTTTGTATTCTGTGGATGGGAAAACTGAATCTCTGACTCACACAGCAAACAAATGGTAGAGAATTCCAATCTAGTTACCATTAGGGTCTTACTGTGCACCAGGCACTGTGCTAGCTCCTTTCAAATCCTCATCTCATGAAAGGATCACTGACTCCATCCAGCATCTCTCAAGCACCCACAGACTTTCTTTTCCCCTTCAGAGTCTGGTCTGGTCTGGGCGCTCTGATTCTTGGCTTATGAACTGAGCAGATGTGGCTGACAACAGCTGTGCCCAGTGGTTGACGGAGAGTCTGCGGATAGATAATGGGTTTGACTCCTATCCCAGAATTGCCAATCTCAGCAAAGCTGGGTGGCATTATGACTTTCATGGGCTCTAGGCATTTTCATCTTTATGGGTCTCTTCTGTTAAAAAAATTATGGCTGTGCTGTATTGGTATGAAGATGAAAATATTGATATTATATATTAAATCATTTTCTTTTAGTTCATTTTTGTTCTTTTGATTGTAAAAGAAGTTAAAACCTTTCTATGGGCCCCTAAAAGTATCATAGGCTCTATGCACTGTGCCTGGCATGCCTTAGGGGTAAGTCAATCCTGGAGCAAAGTTGGAAGACCTGGATTGAATTGCTATCACTTACAGGTTGCAGGACACTGAACATTAGATTTTTCGTCCTGATCTTTCAGCGATAAGACTTGAAAAGTGCCTTGTAAAGTGCCCAGTACTCACTGGGCATATGGCAGTCTTAGAGCCAATCAGACCCAGACCTCTCCCCCAATCTCAGGTGGTGACTGCCCTGGGCCGCGCCTGGCACCCCGAGCACTTCGTTTGTGGTGGCTGTTCCAACACCCTGGGAGGCAGTAGTTTCTTCGAGAAGGATGGAGCCCCCTTCTGCCCTGAGTGCTACTTTGAGCGCTTCTCTCCACGATGTGGCTTCTGCAACCAACCCATCAGACATGTAAGCCCCACCTGGCCCTTTAGATCGGGTCTTTGTCTCACCTAGAGCACCTGTCGGGTGGGGCATCACCGGGATTGGTTCCACCTGCCCACCTTCACCTCCACAACTCCATCCCTCCCAATCCTCCATGGCACCTTGTTCTTCCCTCTTGCTCTTTGACTCCCTAGTTCCTTGTTAGATCTTTTGCCACTCAGATGTTCCTCAGCCCTCACCCAGGTTCCAGGTGGGTGCAAGAGGGAAAAAGGAACAGAGGGGCACACTGAAAGTTCCCTTTCCTTCCCCATAGAAGATGGTTACCGCCTTGGGCACCCATTGGCATCCAGAGCATTTCTGCTGCGTCAGCTGTGGGGAGCCCTTTGGAGATGAGGGTGAGAGTTACACACCTGCCTTAAAAGCCGCAAGTCCACTTTCTCTCCCGCCCCTCCCGGACTTCTAGGGACCATGAATTTCCTCCTGTTTTCTTCTGGCCATATCCGCTCCCATACATGGGTTGCCATCCCCTCCCCTCCCGCTGTGCTCTCGCCACAGACCCATCCCTCCCTCCCTACCGCTCACTCTCACTGCCCCTCTCCACTGCTACAGCCTCAGATCTTCGTAGGTCTTCAGTCCTGCCCGCACCGTTTTCTTTCCGTCCATTCTATTCTCGCTCCCAGGTTTCCACGAGCGTGAGGGCCGCCCCTATTGTCGCCGGGACTTCCTGCAGCTCTTTGCCCCGCGCTGCCAGGGCTGCCAAGACCCCATTCTGGATAACTACATCTCGGCACTCAGCGCGCTCTGGCACCCTGACTGCTTCGTGTGCAGGGTGCGCTGATGTGGGACACGACTTGGCAGGGATGGGTCACGGGAGGCGGGACTAGGAGCTCAGGGCGGGGCGATTATTCCGGGCAGGTTCCCTCTGGGGGCGAGGCTTAGCAGGGGTCACGGGTGAGTTACTCAACTACTAACTAGTTTTCTGGTTCGGGCTTTGGCCGCTGACTCATTCTTTCGCGCCCTCCCTTCCCCAGGAATGCTTCGCGCCCTTCTCGGGAGGCAGCTTTTTCGAGCACGAGGGCCGCCCGCTATGCGAAAATCATTTCCATGCGAGGCGCGGCTCGCTGTGCGCCACTTGTGGCCTCCCAGTGACCGGCCGCTGCGTCTCGGCCCTGGGCCGCCGCTTCCACCCGGATCACTTCACCTGCACCTTCTGCCTGCGCCCCCTCACCAAGGGCTCCTTCCAGGAGCGCGCCGGCAAGCCATACTGCCAGCCCTGCTTCCTTAAGCTCTTCGGCTGATCGTCCGCAGAGCTCCCCGGTCCGTGAGGCCATGCCCCCGCCAAGAAAAAGAGCGAGTCCTCCAGACCCCAAGGACTTGCTTTCTGAACTTAGGGATGTCCCCAACTCCCGCTCTTTGTGATCCCACCCACTGGAGAGAACTGCCCCTAAAGTACTCAACATTCTCGGTGGTCAAGTTCAGAAAAGGACCCACCCATCCTAAACCCACACTCCCCAAGTCGATCTTTGACTGACAAGAGATCTCCAGTGAGTCCTTCACTCGGTATCCACCCTTGAAGGAGGCCCATGACTGGAGGCAGCGTCCTTGCAGTTCCGACCAATCAGAGGTCAGACCAGGACATCCCTGCTTCGCTCTCCCTCACCATTCTGTGCACTTTTTTCTACGTACATAAATACACATTCCACGTCTGGTTGGTACTGTGTCTCTGCGCCGCAGAACCTTGCCATCGAAGTCCCCGCCCCTTGTGCGGGCTCTGTCGGGGGTGAGGCTCTAGGCCACAACCCTGTGGCCAGAGCAGGAACTACAGCCTCAGATCTCGCAGGAGGCCCCTTGTGTACTTCAAATTATCAGCTGAGGGCTGGGGTTGTGGCTCAGTGGTAGAGGGCTTGCCTCCAATGTATGAGGCAGTGGGTTCGATTCTCAGTGCCACATATGAGTGGTGTAAAGTGAGTAAAATAAGGGTCCGTCAACAACTAAGAAAATATTTAAAAAAAATTATTAGGTGAGCTCCAGGCTGAAAAGGGCAGACACCTACAATACAGGCTTGTACCAATAGCGGCAGAACCTGGAAAGAATTTTCCTGCCCTCATTCCTCCCTTCCTCAGCTGCCTATATCCTTGAAATAAGGAAACTGCTGTTCTTTCTTCGGTTTTCAGATTTTATCCCCCCATAAAGTAGCCTCAGAGGTTGTTCTCCTTCCGTAAGTGCCAATTTATATCTACCATTTGGATTTGTACTGTTTGCCGCTTACTAGCACCGCCCCCGCCCCCGCTGTAGGTGTCATGTGGACGTGGCTCCAGTTTGCCCCTTTGTTCTCCACTCTCAAATATCCATGTCGAGGCAGGGAAGTCAGCACATTCAGTCATTATTTACTTTTCCTGCTGGTTCATCAGTAACTCCATTAGGCTTTCTCCCACCCAGCTGTGTACCCATAGCTGGGTACGCACAGATGAGTCATGTCTAGGCAGAGGTTCCCAGGCTGCTAGAAGAGATGGATCCTTAAGCAGAGGATAACACTTGGTATGGCCAGGGAAGTGACTGAGGGAAGCATTGAGGGCTGTTGGAGCTGGAAGAAGGCTTCTAAATCAGACCAGGAGTCAAGGAGGGCTTACTGGAGGAAGTACTACTTGAGATAAGTCACAACAGAGAAGGGTGGGACCAGTTTTCAGGTCTGGAGAAATTCTGGCTACATGGGAGTCCCCAAATCCTAGGGACTTTTATGAGTCTTAGAACCTTAACCTTGGATCCTGCAGTTTCTTAGGGAGGGTGCCTAGAATCCTGAGCATACGTGCTGGCCTCTGGCAGATCTTCAGATCTTTTCTTTTTCAAGGCTCCTCTTCTTGGTTTTCCCAGTTCTGCTCTTTGCCTACCACATAGCCTCCCTGGGGAATGCTGTCCATTCCCTAGTGTTGACTACCTCCCTCTCATGCTGATGCCCAAATTGACCATCTCCAGTCTTGATTCATTAATCCACCAAATGTTTACTGAGTACTTGGCCAGACTCAGTGAGGATGGGGGCAATACGTAACCCAGCAGATATGCTCTTTCCCTTCAGGGAACTAAAGTCTAGTAGGGAAGACAGATGACACACAAGTTACAAGTGTGATGAAGGAATAGGGCCTTTTCCCAGTTTCCATCTCATGGCACCTTCCTATTTTCTTCATAGCACTGGTAATTTGTGAATAGGTGTTTGTTACTTGTTTTGTCTGTTTCTGAATCTGGAATGAAAGCTCCTGAGAGCAGGCAACCTGTTTATTTTGCTGACCATTGTCTCTCCGGTACCTAGAATGGTGTCTAGTATATGGTAAGTGCTCAATAAATGTTTGTTAATGAAGAAAGGAACAGGGAAGAAAGGAAAGGAGGAAGAATGAAAAGGGAAAGATAGAGAACTAAATTAGAGGAGTTAGAAAGATCCAGGAAGTTGGAGAAAGCCTCTGTGAAATGTAATGTCTAAGTTGAGACTTGAAGGTTGAGAATGAGTCAGCCAGGCAAAGAGCCTAAGAGCATTCACTCCAGGCAGAAGAAACAGCAAGTGCAAAGGCCAGGAGGTAGACAAGAGCTTGGCATACTGGAAGAAAGGAAAGAAAGTCAGTGTGTCTGGGTTAGAGTGAGCTATGCCAAGAGTAGCGGGAGATGAGGTCAAAGAGAAAATAGATGTTATATCATGAAGGGCCTTGTAGGCCATGGGTAGGGCATGTGGATTTTAAGTGCCAATAACCCAAACATATCCTCTGAAACTTGCCCCTGGATTTTTCTCAGGGTCTCAAACTTACCATTTTTTTAAAACAGACACTGTTTATATTCACCTAGCCTATATCCAAAGTCATATGCAGACAGTTCCCGGATACCCAGACTTCCCTTGCTTCCCAAGTTTCTTGTCCGAGTGTACCCTTTGGAGGAGGTTGTGTGCTCTATATACTTTGCAGGCCTGAAGTGGTGTGTTTGTGTGAATTTCTACAACTTTTACCCAGAGACAGGAATCAATGAACAAATATCCCAGCTTCCTGGCCTCTGATGGGTCAGCTCTGAAGTGTGTTTTTCAACAGCGTTTTAGAGAGCCTCCATTAGGATTGGGACCCAAGGGCTCATTGTAGTTACCAATTAATATGCCATTTATTTATTTATTTATTTTTGGGAACCGGGACACTCAGCCACTGAGCCACATCCCCAGCCCTGTTTTGTATTTTATTTAGAGACAGGGTCTCACTGAGTTGCTTAGGGCCTTGCTAAGTTGCTGAGGCTGGCTTTGAACTCGCGATCCTCCTGACTCAGCCTCCCAAGTCGCTTGGATTACAGGTGTGCGCCACCACACTGGGCTAATATGCCATTTATTATTGGCTTCACTCCTTTCTTTGTCTTAATTCTCCACTCCTTCACGTTCTTTACTAGCAGTGTCTTGTCTTTAATAAAGTACACTTGGCCTTCCATATATGTGGGATCTCTACCTATTGATTCAACTAGCTTCAGATTGAACATATTTGTGGAAAGAATGCTTCTGTACTGAACACATACAGACTTTTTCCTTATTATTCCTTAAACATTAAGGCACAACAACTATTTACACAGCATTTACACTGCATTAGGTATTATAATCTAGAGGTGATTTAAAGTATATGGGAGAACTTGGGTAGGTTATATGCAAATAGTCAAGGGAGTTGAAGGTCCCTAGTTTTTAGCATCTGCAGAAGCTTCTGAAACCAATACCACACATATACTAAAAGGTGAATATATACTAAATATTAGGTAAGCTACAGGTGGAAAGTTGGTAAACTGTACAAGACTATACAGACAGTGGTGAAGCCAGGACAGAAACTCAAGGGGGCCCCCCCAATGAACCTTCCCACCTCATTCTTCCCTCTTCAGCATCCCATATCTCGAAGTAAGTACTTAATTTGCTCCTCAGTCCCGGACTTTTTTGGTTTCAAACTTTTCCCATTTGAGGGATTTATTTTGAAGGAAACTATATTAAAGCATTTCTTAAGAAAAATTCATTATATTCCCTAAAATATTTTTCTCTGTTTCCTTAGCAACAATCACCTAGCAAGGGTGATCGTAGTTGCCACAATCAGGCAGGAGTCCCCCTCCACCATTTCCTAACTTCCAAGTCTGGTCAGGTCTAGAAAGGCAGATGTACAGATAATCACCATCTCTTCTTATATCTGGTCCTATGTTGAGCAATGGGAGTCCAGGGATAAATTGGATCAGCCTCTGCTCTTCAGAACTTTCTAGTTTGTTGGGGAGACAGACCTGGACCCAGACAAGGACCATACAATGTGCTCAGAACTCTTACCCGAAAAATCAGAGAAGTCTTTCTTGAAGAGGTGTCGTAGGCTAAGTACTGAAGGCTGAGGAGAAGCTGGCCATTTGGGAAGCAGGGAGGTGCTCTAAGCAGAAGGTTCAGCAAGGTTAGAGGGGGCATGACATTTTCCAGTTCAGCATAAAAAGAGAAGAAAAGATATAAAGAAGTCTCTGGGTTGGATAGGGCAAGAAGGTGGTAAGGTAATTGTGGTTTCATTCTAGTTTTGGTATGGAGAAGCAAGGGGGCTAGGCAGGAATCAGGGCATGGCAGACCTGGAAAATTAAGCCAAGGAGCTTGTACTCTTGAGTGTCTTGGGGAGCTATGGAGGATATCTGAGCAGGGGAGTGACACTATCAGACTTGGGTTAAAAAATGATCTCTCATAAGGCATGGTGGTGCATGCTTGTAATCCCTGCAGCTCTGTAATCTGAAGCAGAAGGATTGTTAGCTTGAGGTCAGCTTCAGCAATTTAGTATGTCCCTAAGCAACTTAGGAATACCCTATCTCAAAATGAAAAGGGCCAGGTATGTGGCTCACTGGTAAAGTGCCCCTGTATTCAATCCCTGGTAACCTCCCTGCCTCCCAAAAATCTCTGGATTAACAGAACCCGACTTAGCAAGTCTTCCTAGGTTGGGGTTGAAGAAGATAACATTTTTAGGGTGTGAATGAGCTTACTTTGAGCCTGAGACCCTGAGGAGAGGGTGGAGGCTAAGGCCCAGAAAGGAGTGTTTCTGAACTTGAAAGGGCCCAACTCCCCAAGACCAGCCTTCGGCCTTGATATGACCTGATTCAGCTAAATAAAGCTGCAGAGGGGGGATGAGACCTGGGGGACTTGTCGGCTCACTGCCCCTGAGGTAACCATTAATCCCTCCCCAAAGGGAATCCAGGGACTGGTCCCTTGAGGAGCAGATCCTGGGCAGAATGGAGGAACACACAGATGCAGGCTCTGAACAAGGACCAGGAGACCAGAGGGTCCTAATCGACAATCCTGCTGACATCTTGGTCATTGCTGCTTATTTCTTGCTGGTCATTGGTGTTGGCTTGTGGGTGAGAAGTTGAGGGGGTCTTGGGTTTCTGGGGCCTGTGGAAAGGTCTTATGGGACACCCTTGAATAGGTGTGGGGGAAATAGGCCTAGATCTTTGAGGGAGAAAGCCAGGGTTGGGGAGGCAAGCAAATCCTTTGGAAGCCTCAGGGATGCCCAGTCAACATTAACTCCT
>JAJEJO010003080.1:27167-108921 GCA_020662805.1 Glaucomys volans | reverse complement strand
TTTCTATGTTGAGATTTGCACATCTGCTGGGGTGGATATCTCTTCCAGTTATGTGACAGTGTTTGTAGTGAGTTGCTTTCTGTTTACTTTGTGCCCTTAGGCAGGGGGTATATATGAGTGTCAAAGCACCCACCATGATCAATCTCTAATACCCACTTTGAGAGGAAAAATTAATTACCCATAACTGTGATCACTTGAGAGTAAACTATGTACTAATAAAAACCATAAAAATATTGGAAATACTTTTTTAGTCCAAAAGTGGATAATGGGAGTATTACTCTAGAATAGATTGAGATTTAGGTATTAAATAAAGTAAAATATCTATTAAGCTACATAGAGCATAAAAATAAAAAGCAAAGAAGAAAAAGACAAAAGGAGGGAAGGAGCAGAAATGTGAGAAGAGAGAAAAAAGAGGAGAAATGATTAAATAAGAGAAAGAGGGAAAAAGAATAAATCCAATTAATGCATCAAAACTTTTTAAAAATATGTAAAGTTTGATTAGAGTATATAATATCAAATAATGGGGTAACCTATCAAATCAACACAGAAGACAATACCAGTGAAATAAAACACTAACACTGACGAGTCTAAAATTACTCTCTGCTGAGGTATTTGAGATGGAGAGATTTCTTACTGGGTCTTCCAGATTTGGATTCCATTAGGTATTGGAGGCAAACTAAATGCCCACACCTCCTCGGTTTGTCCTCTAAGTTTCTCTTGATGATATCCACTGCGCCCGCTGTCTCCACGCTGGGTTGCTTTCCCCTGTCTGGCTCAGATTTCTTCTTTAAAACCTGTGCAGAACTGAGGCCCTGGTGCCTATCCCCAGGCCTCATCCTGCCCACGTCTGGCGTGAACCTAGGGGCCCTGCAGTTCCTTGGTGTGCCTGGGTACCTAAGAGCCCTCCAAATGGTCGGAGGGGATGGCCCTTGATTATCTGTGACCAGCACCAGCTCTCTCCCTGACTGGGACTGCAGCCTCAGGTGCTCTCTGTATAGCACCACACATCCAGGGCTATCAAAACGGGCCCACCCCTCCCCCTTGAACATTCCATGACGAATCCAGGTGTTGCTATCCACCTGCTCAGGGAGAATAAGCCTTGTTGGGCTGTGCCTACGCGTGTAGTTTTTGGTGCATTACAACCCAAAGCAGAAACCCAGCCCATAGCAGAAACTCACTCCTGGGCAGCACATGGCCGGGCTGTGTCGTGTGCTGTACTCCGTGCCACTCTGTTGCCCGCAGAGGGGACGGCATTCCCTGAGGTGATCTTTGCTAGTATCTGCAGGTGAGGGGAAGCAGTAGGGATTGACTACTTCCCAGAGCTGCAAGCTTAGGCGTGGTCTTCACAGAATGGCTCCCCTCACAGTTCTCCACCAAAGAACTAGAGAATAGGAGTGCCTTCCACACCCCAGCTGGCTTTGCAGCTCCTGCCCGTATTCATTCCAACTTCTCTCCACCTGTGTCTGAAGTAGGCTCCTCAGCTGGCTTCTGTCTTCCTCCCTTTGTCCATCATCCCTCCAGACCTGTCCCCAGGCTTCAGGTGCAGGTTCAGGGCTGACGAGCTCTCCTCTTCCTTCTGTTCCAGTACCCAGGATCCCAAGTGCCCCCCAGTCCCTGATGGTCTAACAGTCCATCTAACTGCCCTCCCTCTGTGGCCACCTCAATGACCAGCTGTTCTCTGGCTGCTTTCATTCCAGAGCACAGAGGAGCTGAGGTCCGCTGCCTGCCTCAACTCTGCCATATTGATTCTCTGACAGTTCACAAGTTTGAGCCTGCAGGCCATTCTGAGCAGCATGATGAAACCTCTTGCCATCCCACTCTGCCCCTCCTCGGAGCTGACCACCCCTTTGTCCCATGTGTCCATGTCGCATGTGCTACTCACCCGGCAGTCACACAGAAGCTTTCCAGTCATCAGATCAACAGTGCTGAGTTTAAGTAGTCTTCATACTTAAACTTAATGCTGGCCCTGGAGCGGGAGAATAGTGCTGCTGCAATTTGATTATGCCAGAGAAGCCACAGAGAGCTTTCTCTACGCGAGAAGGCGAGTCCGATAAGACTCTGAGAGGGAGACACCACATTCACTTCATTTTTATTGCAGTCCATGGTACATGTGTCATAGTACATTGTTAATCTCTTACCGCCTAGTTTATAAATTAAAGCGTCTCATAGGCAGATACACATAGGAAAGTGTGCGTGTGCATGGCTGATGCTCTCTGTGGCTCCAGGCAGGCACTGCGGGCCTTGGAACGTGTCCCTGGTGGACAGGAAAGGACAGCTGAGCACATGGCATGACTCCATATCTATAAAATCTGGGAAATGGAAACTCACCCGTAGCAACAGAAAATGGACCCGTGGTTGCCCTGAGTTGGGCTGAAGCGAGAGGAAGGGATGGCAGGGGCCTGAGGAGACTTGGGGGCCAGTGGAGGGGCTCAGAAGCTCATCTATAGCCAGGCCTCACAGGCAGATGCTTTCCCAAAGTCGTCACGGCATGCTGTTGGGGTTTGGATAGGGAACGTCCTCCAAAAGCTCATGCACAGAGAGCATGGTTCCCAGTGTGGCAAGATCTAGGGGTTTTTAAGACATGATTGGATCATGGGCTGGGGAAGTAGCTTGGTGATGAAGCCTAGCATACGGGAGCCCTGGCTTCAACCCCCAGGACCACACAGAAGAAGAAATAGTTGGATCATGAGGGTTCTAACCTCATCAATGGATTAATCCATTTGATGGGTTAATAATTTGAATGGACTACTGGGAGGAGGTGGAAACTGTAAGCAGGTGAGGTGGGACTGAACGAAATCAGTCTCTGGGGGTGTGGTTTGGGAACTATTCTGTCCCTGGTCATTCCTCTCTGCTCCTGAGCAGCTGTCCTCCGCCAGTCCTTCCACCATGATGTGCTGCTCACTCCAACCCAGAGCAGTGGAGACACCCGACCACGGACTGAACTTCTGAAACTGAATCTCAAATGAATTTCTCTCCTCCAAGTTGTTCCTGTAGGTGTTTTGGTCACTGCAGCAACACATCCTATGGAGGAGGGTGCTGGATGGACCCCACAGGCTTCACCACCGAGCCACACCCCGCTCCAGATGGCACCCTGTAAGCAGCCCCATCCCTGTGTGCCCTCCATACCCAATTAAGTTGCTAGAAAGAGATCGTAAGTCAGTGCCTGACCCAACGGTGCACAGCCAATAAATATGAAGACGCTTCCAGGAGAGGAGGGAACCAGGAGTGGACGGTGGGAGGGCTGCCTCCTCCACCAGATCGGGGAGCGAAGCGCAGGCAGCCTGAGGCTGGAGCCTGGCCTGCCCCAGGCCCGCCCTGGCCCTGGCCCTGCCCGCCAAGAGCTCCCTCGGAGGTGCCCCCGCCGTCCAAGCCCCGCTGCCTGGAAGAGCCTCCTGGGAACCACACTCCTGCCGGTTATTTTTGGAAGCTGTTAATGATTCTGTTTGCCTTTCCAATGACCTCAAAAGTTCCACTGCCGGACCCCTCCCCCTGCGCGTGTGCCCAGCCACCCGCTCTCCCCCCCACTCAGAGTGGAGGCAGGGAGGCACAAGGCCCAGGGTCCCCTCCGCACCCTGACTGCTCCCTGGTGTCTGGGCGGAGTTCAGTGCCAGCAGGGGTGACAGAGGGCATGTGCAGTGGTTAGAGCAGGGCTGCTGCTGGCCGCTCGGCTGACTGGGCAATTCCCCTGCCTCCGTTTCCCTCCTGCACTGCGCCTCGTCCTTGGTCTGGTGTGGACACAGCCGTGGTTGGCGTGGCGTGGGGAGAGAGGCCCGGTCTGCTTGGAGAGAGGCCGGGTCTGCAGGTCTGGCTCAACCCGAGGTCAGCTGGGCAGCTGAGCGAGGGCATCCAGCCCTGAGGACGTGCCCACCCTCCGGCAGCGTTTATCAGCCCAAAGCCGCGTTCCCTGATTCCCAAACCCACGTGCACTTATAAAGGAAATTCGATCGGGTTGTTTTTAATTCTCTCACACTTAACTCATCAAAATGCTATTTCGTGAGAGAGGACCAGTCAGAGGGCACCTCCTGAGTCTGCGTTCAGGAGGGCTGGGCAGGGCTGCCCAGGTGCTCCCTCCAAAGGACACACGGGGGTGATGCCCTCTGGAGAGCGGACCCTCCCGGCAGCTCTGCTGGGCCTGGAGTGCTCCCGCTGGGTGTCGGCGGAGTCCCTGCCCCTCAGGCAGGTCAGAGGTCCTGGGCGTGGATGCTGCCTCCTCAGATGGAGCCCACGTCCCCGCAGCCCCTGCTCTTGGTGGAGGAGGCCTGAGGACAGGGGAGCCAGGAGGCTGGCTAGCACTCCCCATGGCCCCCAAGTTGGCCTCCATGACAGGACATTCCCCGGAGGGAGGCAGGCAGCGTGCAGCCCTACCCGGAGCCCAGCCTGGAGCACCAGGAGGCAGAGCCGGCTGGTGAACGTCCCTGGTGTCCACTGATGGCCAAGGCTCCCGAGGCACCCGTCCCCTGCTGCCTGTGGAACGTGTCCACATGGAGCACACCTGCGGCTGAGGGTCTGCCGAGATGGACCGTCTTCCTGCCAGGAGGGGCCCAGCTGTGGCCCAGATGGGGAGGGGGCAGCCAGAGCGCTACCACACTCCAGAAGGCAGGTAACGCCGTGAGTGGCCAAGAGAGGGACACGGGCCAGCAGCAGAGTGCCCGCAGGTCCCGGCCCCAGAGTAGCTGCAAAGCCGCTGGAAATGGGGCGCGAAGTCTTGGCAGCAAGGTGGGCGGGGCTCCGAGACCTGCGTGGGGCGGAGCAGCAGGTCAGGCGGCCAGACCCGGAGCAGCCAGGAGGGGCCGGGAGCCCTCGGCTTCTGGACGTGGCCCTCCCCACCCAGCCTGGACACCCCACAGGCAGGCACAGGCAGGCGTGCACGCTGCACACTCACTCGCACACCCAGTGGGCACCCAGCATGCCCGGTGCCAGGCACCCAGCCCCACCCCGCAGCCATCCACACTCAGACGGGCGTGTATGGGGCCTGCCGGTCACTAGTCCTTTCCTAGGCTGTCCTTCCTGCTTCCTCTTCCTCCTCCACAATGGGAGCAAAGAGGGGTTAGGGAACCCCAGGGAGGACAGGCTGCGGAGGCCCAAGGGCCTGCTCCCCATTCTACCCTGACCCCAAGCAGGAAGGTCAGCCCAGGGCTTCAGGCCGGGGCCTGGGGAGTCCAGGGGACCCCGCCAGCCCCGTGAGACAGGCTGAACTTCCTTCCCAGACCAACTCGGCGGCCCGGCCCTCACCCCAGCTGCCCCGTGGCTTCCCCTGACAGGGTGGGTTAGGGATGCCCTTGGGGTGGTGGGTGGCACCTGTGTCCCACCCAGGCCAGGCCACCCACCTCAAGGAGCCTCTGTCAAGCAGGGGCCCCTGGACTCAGCCCCTCACTGCCCCCGCCCACACCTGTGTGGCTCCGGTGACACCCATACACTGATAGCCCACCTCCCCTTGGCCTAGTTTGCGGAGGGCCTGGGATCCAGGGGCACCTCTGCTTGGTCCTGCATGGAGGTGGGGGTGCCTGGAGAGAAGCAGCCCCACCACAGGACCTGGTGGTGAGGGAAGGATTCGGGGCTGGGTGGCGGCCTACCCCACAGGTTGCCCTGAGTGCAGTGGACAGCGCTGAGCCAGAGGCCTGACTTTGATGGGGAGGCAATGAGAGCTGGGGCCCTTGACGCCAGAAACTTCCTGAGCAGAGTGAAGCGGCCCAGCTACCCCCGCTCACTCTCCCGGGCTCATCTCCTTCTTGCTGTCGTTACCTAAGGGAATCCTTTGGAAGGAAAGCCAGCTCCCAAATCGTGACCTGGAGGGTGGTCTTGACCCTGGCCAGGGGCCCCAGAGGCAAAGGCTGGGCTCAAGTGCTGGGGTGATAAGAGGGGAACCCATGCTGACCCCACAGCTGAGCATTCCAATCCCAAGTGGACACCCAGGATACAGGGCACATCAGAGCACAGGTGGACTGAGTCCCTGGTAGACCCTCAGGTGGACACCCAGATCCCAGTAGATACCAAGGCCCCTGGTGGACACTGAGGCTTCAGGTGGACATTCAAGCCCCAGCAGACACCAAGGTTCCAGGTAGAAGCTCCAGGGGACTTGGGAGCTCAGGTAGCCACTCTGGCCCCAGGTGGACACCCAGAATCCAGGTGGATGCTCAGATTCCAGAGGACGTCAGAGCCCAGGTGGACATCCAGGCCCAGGTGGACAAGCCACAAGTGGAGGCTAGGCCTGGGTGGGTATCCATGCTCCAGTGGACACCTAAGCCTCAGGTGGACACTAGGCCCCAGGGACATTCCAGCCTGGAGGCCAGAGCTTCCTCCTCACCAAGGCAAGTGTCCAGCTCCCCCAAAGATGGCCCAGCCTTGGCCATTTCACGGCTGTCCCTGTTCCAGCCCAAAGGACCTATGTCCAGCCTTCCAGGATGGCGGTGGGCAGTCCTGGCCGGGGCACCAGGTTTCCGCCTGCAGCTGCCAGGTCCCGAGGGGCGAGGCGGGAGGTGCCCAAGGAGCCCACGATCAATGGCCTTTTCTTTTCATCCGACCCCACTCCTGCCGCGCCCCGGCTCCCCTCTCTCCCCAGCAGAATTACTCTTATCTGCAAGTGATTTAAACTCTAAGGTTTACTGAAGATTTAAAGAGTGTGAACGCAGTTGGAATGTTTTAGACTAACAGTGCAAGTTGCATTTTAAGAAAATAATTAACTCCCAGGGGAGGTGTGGGTTTTGGAGCCATGACAGACCCTCAAGGCTGCTTTCCCTATATGGAGTTTCCAAATAATAAAATATCTTTGATTCCCTGCTGATGTCAGACGGGAACCTGCGAGTGTGCAGGGCAAACTGTCACTTTTTAAGAGGGCCATTAGTGTCTTAAAGACACAGAGCCGCGTCCAGAGGGCAGAGGGGCTGTTCAAAGCGCCTCGCAGCTGCTCCGTCCCCCACACGCTCTCCCGCCCCGTGGCCCAGGCCATCCTTCAGGCACCCTCACCCCAGGGCCCAGTGCTCCTCGGCGGATGGCCGTGATGCCCACTGTCCAGTCCCAGGGCCTGCATGCGTCTCCCAGAAGAGGCCCCACACGTGTGTTGAGTCCTGGCCCTGGAGAGCACCAGGGCTCCAAAGGGGCCAGGGAGCTGGCCCTGGGCTGCGCCCACAGGGCCCTGGGGCTTTGTGCTCAGCCCGACCTGGGTGCTATGCACGAAGCCAGAACTCTGGTGGGTGCTGCCCCTTTCACAGTTGGCAACAGGCTGCCCCAGAGGCAGGACTTCAGGCTCACCTGGTGGGCACTTGGAGCCCCTCTGCAGGCCCTGGTCTGCCTCCCCTGTGGGCCCTGGGTTTGGGCTGGCAGTGTGCCTGGCTCCCCATCCCAGGAGGTGGCAGATCAGAGCTGATCAGGGCAGAGGAGGTCAGTGCTGGCCTCGCCCCTCAGGCAGCCTTGGACAGGGGAGAACGTCATGAAGAGCCTCGACTACTGGGCGGGGGGCAGGTGGGGACCCAGTTCCCAGGAGGCGTTGCCACTCAGTGGCATCTGTGGAGGCTCACAGCCCAGCCAGCCATGGCGGGTCACGGGCTCTGCGATCTGTTCAAGGTATTCAGTGTGCCTGGCCAGGAGCCTCAGAGTGCGGCCCCCCAGAGAGGGCCAGGTGTCCTTGTCAACAGCAGCTGAAGCTCTGGGCCCTACTGCTCTCCTCCTGGCCAGGGACAAAGCCTTGTTGACCACCTTCAAGGACAGGGTGGCCTGCTGGCCCTCAGAGAGCCTTCTCCCAGGGGTGTCCCTCAGCTTCCCTGGCCAGGGTGAGTTTGAGCCCCTGTGCACCCACCTTGGCCCTTGGGGCTCCCATGGGCCCCATAGAAGCCAGAGCACCCCCACCCCAGGGCTGCTGCCCTGGTCCTCTGGGCAAAGTGTGTACTGGACTGAGGGGACACTGCTCCTCTTGACTGTCCTCCCAGAGGAGCCTGCCTCTGGGGTCCTGGGGCCTATCTGGGCAGCCTCGGCTACTCCAGGGAGGCCACACAGGCCCTCCTGGCTGATCTCTAGGACGTGGTCAGAGGACACCTCAGGGGATGGACTGGGTAGCAGGACAGCTGTCCAGATCCCCACTCCACGCCTGGCTGTGGCTGGCCCACCCCAGGGAGGTCCTCACCCTAAGTCCTCGGAGGGTGGGCTCCTGCAGGGGGTGCTCCGGGCACCACTCTTTCTACCCAGCCTCGAGGGGCGGCCCCCTGGCCTGTGGCTGGCCGGAGACAAGCCTGCAGGTTGTCGGGTTCTCCGACACCCTCTCACAAATCCCCGCCTCTCAGGAATAATTCTTTCTGGTAATTTACTTGCAAAACATTTGGCCATTAACACCCAGCCAAGAGTGGATGGCAGGTCACAGACTATTAAAATATCCACACCTGGGCCCTCGGCGGCCATTTAACCACGGCCCTGGGCACGGTGTCCAGCCAGGGCTGCCTGTGCCTGCCAGGCCTGGCTGAGGGCAGGGTAAGGGGATGCCCGCCCCACACCTGCCGGGCCCTGCCCCACCTCTTCCTCCGTCACCAGCACGGCCTCATCCTTCCGCGGCCGGGGCTTGCGGCCTGGAGCAGGGGATGCCCCACCCCAGGGCTCCCGGGGTCACCACAGCAGTGGCGGCGCACAGGGAGCTGACCCCGCCACAGACGGACAAAGGCAGGCCCTAGCCACTGCCTGGCTCCCCGGCCCTGTGTCCTGACCCACCTACTGCAGCTGACCCAGGTCACGAGAGGGTGGGGCTGTGACCCCAGTCCCTCTGGGGAGGCCCCGGGGGAATCTGCTGCAGGGCTTCAGCTGAGCCGACCTTCCTGGAAGGAGGACAGATGTGGACACCAAGGGGCCTGCAGTGGCCCTGCAATGGCCCATCCTCACAAGCCCCAGAACAGCAAGAGCCTCCCCAGAACAGCCCCACCTCCCACACCTCCCGCCTGCCCCCCTGGCCAGAGGGAGCCACACCCTTCACGCCATCTTCAAGTGAGGAAACAGGTGGAGAGGCAGCCACACGCCCACACGCCCACCCTCAGGCGAGGGGTGGTCTCAGCTGGCCCCGACCTTCCACTCACAGTGACGGTCAGGACTCAGGCCCCGCACCTTCCTCAGCAGATTTTGGAATGTGGCCTCTGGGGTCCTGCCTTGGTCCCCGACCAGGAGGACTTGCTGCTACTCCACATGGAAAGACCCAAGCCCTGGGGTCTGTGGGGCCATTGCTGGGAGGCAGCCCCGGGGCCAGGACACCAGGCCCCACCCAGCCAGGCAGGGCCCCCACAAGTCAGCCAGTGCATCCCAGAGCCACCTGGTCCCCACGAGAGATCTTTAGGGGGTGGAGACCCTTCCCCTCTGGGGCTGCCTGTGAACATGTGTCCCCATCATCAGGCCCTGAATCTTGGGGGGCTGAGCCTGGAGGGCCCTGGGCCTTGTGGGTGGCTTTAATCTCTAGGCGGATAAAAAGGCATTGATGGGAACCTCTTGGGGATGGAGTGGGAGTGGGTCCCCAGGGGCTGCAACACCACTGGGCAACTCCAGTCCTGAGGCCCGGAGCAAAGCAGCGTCCACTCCCGCCACCCCTGTGGGGGCCTCCTATGCCAGGCCTGGGGTAAAACAGTCTCTTCCTGGCCCTGAAGGTCAGGGCACATGGAGGGCCCTGGCCCCTGAGCTGGGGGCTCCACCTCACCAGCAAGCAAAGCAAGGACTTCAGGCGGCCCTGGACCCCCAGTACCCCCAGGAGGACCCAGTTTCCCAGGCACACAGCCAAGGGACGCCATCCTCCAGGCCTGACAGTGGCCTCTGGGTGAGGGCCAGCTGCAGTGGTCCAGCTTGGCCAGGAATTAGTCCCTGAATCATGGCCATGCTGCTGCCCAGCCAGGCCAGGTCTGGCCCTTCAACGGTCACTTGATGCCTTAAACCACCAGGGCCTGGGGTTGGTCCCAGGGCTCAGGAAGCTGGGGGGCTCCTTCTGGGGGTTGTTGGTCTGGAGACGCTGCCTCGGCCCTGTCCTCAGGGGGACCAGTGTCACCCAGGAAAGCCTGTCCGGCGGAGCTCAGGGAGGAGCTTCCCCACAGGCGAGGTGAGAGCCCGTTCTCCTCAGGGCCATTCCGGGACGGCAGGGACAGCACTGCACCCAGCCCACTGGAACCAGCCTGCACCAGTGGGCACGCCCAGAGCAGAGCGCTCCAGGCCACAGGAGGCTCCGCCCTCCGCTCCCCTGCCACCAGGGCTCGATGGCGGCAGGCTGGCCCTGGCTTGGCCCCTGCTCGGCCCAGATTCTGGCACCCAGAAAACTGCCAGGAGCCTGGCAGTCTGGTTGGCTAGGCAGGAGTGACCTCTGCCCCGGGAGGTGAGGGTGGAGACACGGCCAGGCATGGGCAGGGGTGACCTCTGAGGCACTGGGCCTGCCCAGGAGCAGAAACAAGGTCACAGCCTCAAGCCCCCAGGCCTCCCAGTCCCCACGCTGAGCCTGGCCGTGGGCCCTCCTGCCTCCCCTCCAGATGTCCAAGCACCTGACCACCCCTGAGTCCTCCATATGACGCAGAAAAAGTGGGCTTCAGATACTGGGCACCACGCTGACCCACAGGGTCAAACCCCTCCCACACCACAGGCCATTGGCTCAGTGGGATTCTTGGTCACCCCCCGCTGCAGCCCATGGCCAGCACTAACTCACACCCTCCAGGAGAGCCTTTGACAAAGGGGGCATCTGGGCAGGGCATCCGCCGGCCTTGGCTGGCTGCAGCTCGCTCTCAAGCCTGCGCTGAGCCCTCTGAGAGCTGGCCCCTGTGACACCCACCGAGTGGCCACAAGGGAAAGCCCAGGACGGCCCCAGGGCCAGGCCAGCACCCAGCACCCAGCAGGTGCTCATGAACCCCAGAGGGGACCAAGCAATGCCATCTGAGGACCTTGGGCTGCAGCTCGTCCTGCCTGGCTGGGCCCAGGAGACCTCAGGGTACCCGCCAGGGCAGGGCGGGTCGGAAGGCCAGGTCGGACCCCCGGCCTTGGCTTCCAGGAAGGACCCTCTCCAGCCCCTCCCTCTGACTCTCATCCGACGTCACCCACCCCGCCAGGCCAAAGGGTTTACAACCAACCGCGCGGTGCACCAGAACGAGCCCCACTATCATTAAGGGATTTAACGACAGCCGCGATATTGGGATTGCTCCGTCTCCCATTACAGGTTTTAACAAGCGCTCTCCCCAGGCAGCCCTGGTCCGCGGCCTCCCTCCGCTGCGCTAGTCTCATTAGGAGGCGTCTTATGAAGCCTCCCATCACAGATGCTCTTCCAACCCGCGGCCGCGCACGTTGGGGCCTGGTGTCCAGCACAGGTGGCCAGCAGTGTGCCTCCACCCGAGTCCCTAGAGGGGCTGCTGGGATGCCCCTTCCTGACCCGGTGGCCGGCAGAGCTGGGACCTGGGCACTGCCTGTGGGGAGCCGGTGCCTGCGGGCGTCCGCCTCCTCTGGGCCCATCCCAGGTGGGACCGCTCAGCCGGCACGCGCCTCCTGGTCTATGTTAGCAGGAGCTGTTTTCCCCCAGCCACTAAGTGTGAGACGAACCCCAAGAGACGGAGACAGAGCTGACTCTGTGGGTGCCCCCCACCCCACCTCTAGGAGGCCTGGGAGCCCTGCAGTTGCTGGGAGCCTCGGGAACGTGCTGAGGCCTGGTGTCCCTTCCACACTGTGACGTGAACACCCATGGCACACTGAGGACGCGCCAGCCCTGTCTTGAGATCAGCCTCGGCACCTGGGTGTCCTGTCAGAGCTCGGGCTTCTGGCTGAGGGGCCCACAGGAAGAGGGACGCATTTCCAAGTGTCCTCTGAGCCGCCGTGGCACCTGAGCCTGGGCCAGTGCGGTGGACGTGCCTGGTGGGTGTTCTGCGGGCAGGACGGGAGCACACTGCCTGCTGGGCAGGTGGGCAGCGCACCTGCAGTCCAGGGCACGTTTGGACAGCTAGGCGGTGACTGGACGGAGCGGTGGGAGGAGTGCTGAAGGACAGCAGGGCCGCTCGTCCCTAGGCTCTCGGCCCCGGGACAGACCTTCCACAGGACAGCCTCCCCAGCTCACCAGGGCAGCTTCCGAGGAGTCCCTCCAGATCCCCTGAGCCCGTCCATCTATGCCATGTCGGGAGGGCCTCCCCACCCCAGGAGCGGCTGGTGCGGAAGATGTGTTTGCAGACGGCCTGGGCTCGGCCTCTTGGCCGTCAAAGGAGCTCAAAGAATCAGTGCCGCTAACAGGACGAGGCCCGGGACCAGTGTGCCAAGGGAAAGGCAGGAAGAGAGGAGGTGGGTGTCACCTCCCTCGGGTCCCCTGCACAGTCCTCCAGGTCCGTGCAGAGCCCCTGGCCCTGCGGGGGCTCACCTGGCCTTCCCTCCCTCTCCTAGACAAACGCACCCAGGACGGGAACCTGGCCGAGCCCAGGAGGCAGCCCCAGAAACAGAGAGGTGTTGGCAGCTGCAGCTGCGACCAGCTCACCCTGCCCCCCAGAAAGAGCGAGTGAGTAAGCAAATAATGAGCCCGGCCCGTCCGGCTGCCTCCCGTTCGGCTGGCCGGGCCCTGATTGCGCCCACAATGCCTCGCATTCATTACACTCCTTAAAAACGGCCTTGTGTCTGGAGAACAGGAAGTGGCCCTAAGTCCCCCGTGTAAAAGCCATCTGAAGCCGTGGACCAGGTATGTTCTCAATCAGGAAGCAGGCCGTAAATAAACATTCGCGTCCCGCGGCCGCGCACCGCCTGCCCCGGGCTGCAGAGGGGCAGAGAGCGGAAATTTGTTTAGTCCTATAAAAGCCCGGGCCGTATATCAATAGATGATTAAAAATGGAAACGTTGCCGGCTAATGGATGGTATTGATTTTAATAAGCGTTAAGTACATGGGGTTCAAAGATAAGAACCGCCTGGCCACCTCTCCACGCTCTGCGAGAGCGACTCGTGCAGGGAGAACAGCCCTCGTTCCTAGACCGAAACTTGCACCCGTCTTGCTCGGGTGCTTTCCAAGTCCGCGTCCATGTCAGAGTATCCAGTGGGGCAGGGACAACATGCTCAGTTATTTCTGCAGTGAGGTCAGCTCCCTGCCCTTGGAGGGCAGGAGCAGGCTCCCGGGATGCCCATGAGGCCTGTCCCTGGGTTGTCATGGGCTTGGTCCAGCCCCCTGGCCTCTGTGTGTGACCAGTGTCCCCTTGACACAGGGCTGCATAGATGGTCCACCCTGGGAATGGCCCACCCTCTATCATCTCATTTTATCAGAAAACCTCGCAGGGCCCTGGGGTCCAGACCACCCGACACAACCACACCCATGGCAGCTCCCATCCTGGATCCAGAGGTGGCCTGGACCCCCAGGAGGCTCTGGGGTTGAGGCCACTCTGCTGCATGGCTGCGGTCTGGGCTAGGTTCAGGCAGGAGCAAGCAGAGCTGAGGCTGTGCCCTGGGTCACTTCATGGAGCACCCAGTAAGGTGACAGCCACACCACCCAGAGGCGGTCACTCAGTGCCACTGGCCAGACACAGCCCTGGGCACTTCAGCAGCCTCAGTCTTGGGCAGTCCCTGTGTGGCAGTTTGATGAGGGTGTCCCCTTTGCCTGCAGCTGGTCACAGCCTGGGCATCCTAGGAGTCAGTCCCACTGCCTCTTGGAGATGCCAGCATGGCTCGCCAAGCCCCCTGACCCAGCTTCCCTGACTACCCACGATGAGGGGCTCACTCTGTTGGCTCCTCCCCACAGTGGTCCCCAGGGCCGCAGGCCTGAGAGGTAGGGCAGATCCACCCAGCAGGTCAGGTGTGTGTGGGGCGAGCCGCCCGTGACGGGCAGGTGCCTCCAGGAAGTGGTGACCACTGAGACGACACGCTGCTGCCCCCTCACCCGCTCAGCTCTGAACCAGACCAGAGCAGGGGCCACCAGTGGGGAGCAGCCGTGCAGACTCAGCCTGAGGACGGCCCCCAGCGTCTGTCCCCAGCTGGGAAAGGCCCGCGCCAGGCCCAGTTCTAGCCATTACAGACGGCCACTTGGAATTCTCTGATAAATTATTTTGTCTAGCCGACATTCCAGGCCAACCTCCTTGGCCCCCAAACCTCTTATAAATCATCTCCCGGGAGTGGGAAGCTGAATTCTGCCGAGTCTCAGCCCCGGAGCAGGCGGGAGTCTCGCGCGGGAACTTGTCATTTTCTCACATGGTGAAGGCAAGTCCTCATCAGCCCCATGGTGGGGACCCATGGCCACTGGTCTGTAGGGGGAACAAGGCCTGGGGCCGCAGACCCTGAGGGGCAGATTCGGAGAATGGAGAAGCGAGCGCGTCACTGCTTCACGGTAAAACGGAGCAGCCCGTGTGAATCAGGAGGCGCTGACCCGTGTGCCAGGCGGGCTGCTGTTCAGCCTCAAGGTGAGACGCTGGGGTGGGAGACAAGAACGTCCCTGCCCTGTGCGCCACTGTGTCCTGGGCCAGCAACAAGATGCTCAAGGCACGGAGACCTGCAGCTTAGGACAGGGAGGCTGACCGGGGCTTTCCTGGGGCTGACCTAGCAAGTTCCCAAAAACTGGCTGCTTTGAACAACGGAAATTTGTCCTCTTTCAGTCCTGGAGACCAGAGGGCAGCGGAGCCGTGTCCCTCCGAGGGCCCAGGGAGACCCTGCCTCTTGCCTCGCTTCGGGGGCTTCTGAAAGACTGCACCTGTGGACACGCCTCTTCCTCCACCTCAGCCTTCACACCTTCACCTTTTCTCCTCTACCGGTCCTGGCCAGTGCCTTCTCCTCAGGAAGACCACCTCCATCACAGCCACAGGACCTCGCCCATTTCCCCAACTTTTCTCCTCATAGGTCATAGGTTGAAACAATAGATTCATGTGTTTCTAGCCTTGCAGACTGTGCGAGTCACAGAAGCACAGACGGAAGTGTTGACTCACGGCCATGTCTCTGAGCTAACATGGTACTTGGCAAGTGGACCCTTGGGAAATACTCATTGAATAAACATGTGGAGGGATGAGTGGATGACTAGATAGGTGGATGGATGGATGGACATGTGGATGGATGGATGGATACATGGATGCATGGACAGGGAGGTGGATGTGTGGGAGGATGGATGGATGGATGGATGGATGGATGCAGTTAATGGATGGGTAGATGGAAAGGTGGATGGACAGGGTGAATGGATGGGTGGAAATGGGTAAATGGTGGGTAAATTGATGAAGGGTAGATAGTAAGTGAATGAATGGATGATGGGTGGGGGAAGGGATGCATGGATGATGAGTGGGGGATGGACAGACGAATGAAAGATGGATGGATGAGTGAGTGGTGAGTAGATTAATGATGGACAGATAGCAAGTGGATGGATGGGTGGATGGACAGACCGATGGACAACTGTTTTACTCCGTTCTATGTCCTCATGCTCAACACATAAGGCTGTCCCTGGAAGGTGCTGAGGGAACGGCGAGGGAAGGGCTGTGCAGGAAGGAGGGGACACAGTGGGTGGTTGGCTATGCTTGGCCCCTGGGAAAAGGCTGAGGGAAGGGCTCCTTCCTCCCTGGCATGGGGTGCAAAGTCTGTTGCCTCCTCGAGCCATGGAGGGCATTTGCTCAGAGCTGGCTCACCGAAGGCCCCAGACAAAGGCGCAGCAGATGCCCTGGAGCCCAAGCTGCTCCTCCCCAGGTCCCCATGCCCCTGTGCACTGTGCCAGGGGACGCCTTGTGTTTGCTCTGAGACTTCTTAGGAGCGGGCACACTGCTGCAGAATGGCCCAGGAGGGGCCAGTGCAGGGTCCCTGGCCTGAGCTCACCTCCACTGCCACAACATGAGGCCATAGACTCATGGCCATAGACTGCGGGGCAGGAGGTGTGGCTGCACTCCAATAGCACGTGTGGACACAGAGGCCACGTTCCACGCCAAGTCCACATGCCATGAGTACTCTCCTTTGACTTTCAACCTCTTGAAAACATGAAACTATGCTCAGCCCTCAGCCCATTCAGAACTGTGGTGGCTGGACATGCAGGGGGACTGGCTGCCCCACCCAGGAAGCGTGCACCTCATTCCCTGATCAGCCACGTGGCGGTATGATGTGCTGTTCTCCAAGCAGCGTGCAGGCTCCCATGCTGCCCACGTCCCCTCCACTGTCCCCTTTCCTGGTTGAAATAAAAATCACTTGTGTGTGGTTCGTCTGCACCTGCCGCACCTGCCGTCTGCTCCCATGGGCCTCCCCTCGAAGGCCTTGGCCTCCCACCATGGTCAGCAGGTGGAGGGCTGGCTGGCCCTAGCTGGCCCTGGTGGCCCCGCCCGTGGCTGAGACTGCGTCCATGGCTGCCCAGCTGTGAGTTGGGGCTTGGGCTGCAGGACTCCAGTCAGGGGTATCCCCAGTGGGCAGCAGGACTCTGATCTCATGTCACCAACATCCCCTTGGCCAGAGAAGTCCCAGGGCCACGGGCGAGGTGCACAGCAGGGCGGTGGCCCAGCCCTCGGGGAGGCGGAGCGTGAACAAGGGCTGAGCGACAGTCCAAACAATCACATATGCTCGCGTCAGCTCCTCTAAGTGACTATTAATTCCACTAATAGCCCGTTGGCTCGCAGGCCGGGCCGTGTGCATGTTGTTCACCTTTAGAAAGTCCCGAGCAAATATTTGTTTGACCAGTGAACGTGTCTGGGATGCGTTTACTCAACACTATTGCCGGCCTCCCCAGGCGCTCGCCACAGCTGTGCTGAGCGAGCCGGAGGCCCAGCATCAGGACACCCTCTGCCAGGCCCAGCCGGGAGGGCGGCATCTGTCCACTGGCACCACGGACTGGGCCCAGACAGTAGCCACTGACTTCCTGTGCCCTGGAGGCTGTGGTCCCAGACCCAGGAGCCGCAGGCTGGTTCTTCCTGAGCCTGCAGACTGCGTCCTCCCTGCGTCCTCACAGGTCGTCCCTCTGGGTGTCGGTGTCCTGGTCTCTCCTTGTAAGGGCTCCCTAACGACCTCTTCTTAATTTAAGTAGCTCCATGGAGACCCTGTCTCCAAATTCAGCTCTGTTCTGAGGTCCTGGGCAGTTGGGACTTCGACCCAGCCCATAGTCCCCGGCTTGAGTGTGGAGCCCCGGGGGTCCCGCCAGCCTTGGCCTTCCATTGCCAATAGGTGAAAACTCAGCCGTCTCCATGGCCACCACATGGGCAGCAGAGGGGACAAGAGTCTGCTGATGGGGTAGCCGCCCTAGCCAGCTGGCTGCCACCCCAGATGGGTGTTCTCCACTTCTTGGCCAACTGTCACTTGGAAGTCACAGACACACAGCCAGGGCACACACTCCTGGCCTTCCAGACCAGAGGTCCTCCTCAGAACACCCAGGGACCACCGGAGGGACCACGGCGTTGAGCCAGGGAGGAGAGCCGCATCTGGCCGTGAGGCCTGCGCCCCTGTTGACAAGGCCTGGCCTCCTGGTGATTGACATGGGTGCGGCTTGTCTTTGGGAATGCCCTGGAGAAGTCAGAAGCGTCCAGGAACCTCACATGTGCCCAGGGAGGCACACAGGACAGGAGGTGGCTGGGTGCCTACAGACAGAGAAGGGGAGACCCTGGTGGCTGCAGCCCCCCAGGGCTTCCTCACCTGTCCTGAAGTCCCCTCCTTTCTTCCAATTCAGCCACAAAAAAAATGAGACTTTAGTGAGAAAGCTAGAGGTCAGTGTCTGGCTGCTGCCCTGATCTGCATCTCCCCCGTCCACCCTCCTTTCGGGGAGTGAGGAGGTTTGGACCAGACTCTCGCCCAAGGCTCCCGGCCTCTGCCTAGACCCAGGAGACTGCCCAGGAGGCCACAAGACCAACACCAACTCCAGCATCAGGGCTCAGGAGGAACGGACAGAGGCCCTTGGACACAGGCCCTTGCCAGGCTCCCATGGCGCCCCTCCAGACCGTGTTGTCCTCTCTGGGGACACGGTGGGCCTTGAACTTCTGTGGGGGGGGGCCTGCGGGAGCCGCGGGGAAGCAGCCTTCCTGAGTGCACAGCCTTGGCCTGCGGGGTTTACATCTTGCCAGCTGCAACTCCACCCAGAGGCAGGGACTATCCCCTCCCACCCTGGTCCTGACCTGCCTCAGGCCAGGCCCCAGGGAATGGCTGCTGGAGACATCGCCTGCTCTGCATCCACCCACACTCCGCAGGCAGGGCAGGAAGAATGCCATGGCTCCACCTTCGCCCGCTAGGTGCTGGACGCACAGGCCTCTCCGCTCAGAGACGGCTGCCCAGGGACTCTGCCACCAGGTGAGGCCCTGAGAACTCCCAGAGGGGCCAGCCTTGGGCTCTGTGCTGTGGGTGCAGAGGGCTACCCTGGCGAGTCAGAGGTGTCTCCGTAAGGCGTGGCCAGAGAAGGCTCACCGTCCCCCGCATGCCAGCGAGACAACTCAGCCCTGTTCCTCGACGTGCTCAGGAGAGTGCTTGGCTCCCTGCACGTTCTGGCTCCATAGTGTTGAATAAAATGTCCCCTGTGCTTGTGAGGTTCAGCAAAACCCCGAGGAGCCCAGGCAGTGTGCACCTCTGCTGGGGGACAGGGGCTGGTCCAGCAGGGCCCCCGTGGCTGGTCTCCCAGCCTGCCAGAGCTGGAGGGAAGGAGGCTGCAGGCTTCTCCCCATCCTGATGCCATGTGCCCGGGGCTCCTGGCTGGGCTGCTCTCCACCTGGGGATCCACCTGGCACTTTGTCCTGCATTTGGAGAATGTTTGTTACCTGGCATTTTACCTCCTGTTAGAGCAGGAAAGTGAGGTGGCAGCAGGTTGTCCTCGGGGTTCTCAGTGGGTTTCCCTCTGCTCCCTCGATCCTCCCTCGGGGCCACTCTCACCAGGGGCACAGGAGTTGTCAC
This sequence comes from Glaucomys volans, assembly GCA_020662805.1. Lineage (NCBI taxonomy): Eukaryota > Metazoa > Chordata > Mammalia > Rodentia > Sciuridae > Glaucomys > Glaucomys volans. The sequence continues at coordinate 90,162 of JAJEJO010003080.1, read as the reverse complement.
TCACACCGTTCTTCCTGCTCACCTGGGACACCAGCCACTGGGGACAAGGGGACACCACTGCTGCTCACCACTCCAGGCTTGTCCCCAGAGCCCAGCACCCTTCTCAGGTCAGCACTCCAGGGTGACCACCCCCTGAACTGCACCCAGGACAGAGCAGAGGTAGCCAGGAGGTTGCTCCCATGGCAGGCTCAGCAACACTCACAGACCCACCTGGCCTGCTTGTCCAGGCCTCCCCCGGGGCTGGCCCCTGGCCTGGGCGAGCCTCAGGGGTGCCAGGCCTGCCCCTGTCATCAGCGGAGATGCTGTTATTTCAGAGCTCCCTGGAAGGCGGGCAGGCAGAGCCACGTGTGGCAGGGGCGCTCTTACAATTCAGCAGATGGCCTCCCCAAGGGCAGGGACAGTGCCGTGGGTGGGCATCCCCTGGGAAGGACAGCTTCTCTCCCGCAGGTTCAAGCCCACAAGTTGCCCCAGGATCAACGTGAAGTGCCGGTGCTGTGTCCAACCCGTCCCCACCCAGCCACACACCAGATGCAAGCTCTTCCCCGACCACGGTGTAGACAGACAGGGCCTCCCTCCCGTGGGTCCCAAGACCCTAGGACTGTGCCACACACCTGTGTCCACCCACAAATGACTTTGTTCCTCTACTCTGACACTTGTCCTTTTGTCTGTCTTTGTGCCAATACCACACAGTTCATTCACTCCAGCTTTGTAAGACATCCATGTGTGCTAAGAAACCCTCTTTGTTCTTTAAGAATGAACTGGTTCTTCGAGATCCATTGATTTTTCATGTGAATTTCAGCATTAGTCTATGAGTTCCTGAGAAAACTACATGAGATTCTAATTTGGACGCATTAACTCTATAGATCAATCTGTAAAGGATTGATGCCTTTGCATATGGGTCTCCCAATCTATGAATATGGGACACCTCTTTATTCATGTTTTCTCTGATTTCTCTGAAGTTTTGCATTTGTCTATCATTAGTTCATATACCTTTCACTAGATTCATTATTCAACATCTGTTATTTCGATACTATTGTAAATTGCAGATTTAATTATTTGTTTCTTGCGAATAAATATAAATAGTTGCTAAACTCAGTACTTTCAATAATAGATAATAGATTTGTAGGTTCTTTTGAGTATTTTACTTATAATAATCTCATCATCTGTAAATTATGACAGTCGTGTTTCTTCCTTTTCTTAGTTGGGACTTCTGTTACTTTTTCTTACGTCGTTGCATTGGCTGGGTCTCTGTTACAAGGATGGATGGAACCTGCAGTGGCAGGCATTCGTGTCTTGTCCCCACTTCAGAGAACTATCAATAATTCACTATTGGCTGGGTGTAGGGACACACACCTGTAATCCCAGTGGCTTGGAAGGCTGAGACATGAGGATCACAAGTTCAAAGCCAGCCTCAGCAACTTATCAAGGCCCTAAACAACTTAGTGAGACTTACCTCAAAATAAAATGCAAAAAGTGCTGGGGATGTGGCTCAATGGTAAAGCACCCCTGGGTTCAATCCCCAGTACCAAATAATAATAATAATAATAATAATAATAATAATAATAACAATAATAATAATAATAATTCACCATCATGTGTGATACTCACTGTAAGTTTTTGCATATTTACTTTGTCTGATTAAGGAGACTGTCATATATTCCTACTTTGCTAAATGTTTGTTTGATGTTTTTACTGAGAATAAATGTTCTTTTCAAACACATCTGCTGACCCTGTTGATATCATCACATAATTTATACACAGCTATGTATGTGGTTAACCACATTGATTAATTTTAAGATGCCAGCCTAATCTTGCATTCCTGGAATTCATCAACCTTATTTGATATTCTTTTGGTGTATTGATGATTTTTTAATTTGTCTGTGTTTTATGTAGGGTCTTTGCATCTCTATTCAGAAGTGGTGAGCAGGTGGTGTGTATGAAATTTCTGAGAATGTCTACATCGAACTTTGGTATCAAGATGATGCTGGGTTCCTAAGCCAAATCAAAAAGAGTGACCTCCCTCCTTTTCCAGTCTCCAAAAGAAGATGCAAACTATTTGTGTGATTTCTTAAATGCTCAATAGGCTCAACCAGAAAAGTTCTTCTAGACCCCAAGTTTTCTTTATGGGAAAGATATGCATTCAAACTGATTTTTTAAATATAGTTATAAAATAATTATTTTTAACCTATTTATTCTTTTTATCATTTTCTTCTTTTTACTTTCTTGGGTGTTTTTAAATGACTTCTTGAGGTAACTGTCTCTGTAATTTATTTTTAGTCTTTTTCCTTTTTGGTGCATTTAATAGTATAACTTTATTGCACAATATTCGAGCTTCATCTCACATAGTTTGGTATGAAGTAATTCTATTATCTAAATTTAAAATATTTTTATTTCCAAAGTGATTGCTTTCTTTGATTTATATGTTATTTGAAAATCCCTTTCTTAATTTCTGAACTTGTGAGGTTTCTATTGTGAACGGTATCTGTTTTTATTTCTAACTTACTTCCCCATGATCAGACCACAAACTCCTTATGATTTCAATATTTTGAACTGTTTGGAACTTGATTAATGGCCCCGTATAAGCTTGATTCTGTAACCATTTCATGTGTGATTTTATTTTTCAAGAACTTTTGCCGTTTTGGATGCACCGTCCATGTCCAGCAGGCCCAGCTGCAGACCGCACTGCCTCAATCTTCTGTGTCCTCAATGGCATTTTGTCCACTTGTTCTGTTAGTTACTGAGAAATTGGTGTTAAAAATCTTTCACTCTCTTTGTGCATATGTCAATTTTTTTAAATTCTGTCGTTTTTTACTTTACGTACCTCAAGACTTGTTAGGTGCACCTGCATCCGGGGTTTGCGCAGCTTCGTGGTGCATTGAACACTCATCAGGGGAAGTGTCCATCTTCGCCTCGCTTTCTGCCCTGGAGGTCACCTGACCTGACCTCCACACCGCTGCTCAGCTTTCCACTGCAGTCCTCCCCGCCTTTATTGAACTCGTCTGTATCTTTATGCTTAGGGTTTTGTTTGTCCAGCTTTTATAAACAAAATATATTTGGATTTCATTGTTGCTGAGCCTGTCTTTAATTAAGTCATTTGCTCTATTTACACTTCCTTTTATCGGTGACATATTTGGGCTTGAATCTATCTATTTTCTATTCGGTTTTTTAGTCCATGCTCCTTTCCTTCCCACTCTTGTTTCTTTTGGATTGAGTCCATTTTTCATCACTCCACCCCCGTTATCTATACAAACTCAGTTACACGTGTATTTCTACCCGTTTAGATATCGTGCGTCCTTGTGTTGATGAAGCGTGATGCAGTTTGGCACTTTCAGTCTCTTCTGCAACAATGCGCACGTGTTAGGGTAGCTTCATTCCATTTTAAGCCCCCATTTACATGTACATCATTGATGTTACCTATCTTCCTTGCATATGTATCTGCAACCCATTGGTGACTTTTGGTGACGCGGTTTTCACATACAGTGAACCGCGGGTTGACTGCGTGTGCTGCTGGCTACGCCCTCCCCAGTGCGTTAGTTGGCTGTTTTCGCCACTGTGACTAAAAGCCCTGACATGAACAATTCTAGAGGAGGACAGGGTTATTTGGGGGCTCAGGGTTGTAGAGGTCTTGCAGCTGGCTCCATTCCTGAGGGCTCAAGGGGACACAGAACGTCCGGGCAGAAGGCTGTGGTGAAGGACAGCAGCTCAGGACACCATGTCAGGAGGTAGAGAGAGCTCCGCACAACAAGGACAAAATACATACCCGAAGGCCCAGGGGCTGCCCAGCCACACCCCCCGTTAGTCCCCATCAGGGATTAAGGCACTGACTGCGTGAGGGCGTTCATAGCCCAGCCTCGCCATCCTAAGCCTGCCTGCAGGTCTCACACGGCTTCTGGGGACCCCTCGCGGCCCAGCCATAACATGACCTTCTGTGAACTTTCCTTTCTACTGCAGCCCTCGATGTTTAGTGGGGACCTGCTGATGGAAACTTCTTGGACTTGTCATCTAGAAATGCCTTTTTTCATCTTCTTTCTTGAAATATACTTCTGTGGTCTATAGAATTCTATGTGGTTACTTTATCTAAGACCTTAGAGGAATTATTACATTAGCTTCTGGCTTCTGTCTGCTGACATGCTTTAAGTCTAATTGTGGCTCCTTCGAAAGTAAGGGTTCTTGTTTTCTAGTTGTTTAAATTTTTTCTCTTGTTCTTTGGTTTTCAACAGTTTACTACGATGACCCAGGGGAGAGGAGCTAGGAAGACAGGGAAGTGTAGAGAGCTGGAGGAGGGCAGCATAAGGAATGGACCCCCCCACAGCGGCTCCTCCTCCCTCTTCCCATAGCCTGCTCACGTTGCACCCTAACATTCAAAGACCTCTTTGGAATTTGTAGAATTTCTCCAGTCTGAGGTTGCAAGTATTTCATCAGTTTTAGAATGATGTCAGCCATTATCTATGCAACTGTGGCTTCTTCTGTGTCCTCTTCCTTTTCTTTTTTTTCGATCCAGTTAGAAGTCTGTAGAAATTTTCACTTTATCCCTTATATGTCTCAAGTTCTCCTCTGTGTTTTCCATAGTTTCCATCCACCATGCTTCACTCTGGATTTTTTTCTGATCAATCTTCCAATTTATTTTCTCTCCACCTATGTCTACTTTGTTGTTTAACATATCTACTAAATGCTTGATTTTGATTATTAAATTTTCTAGTTCTTGACTTTCCATAGGGTATTTTTTATATTTTCCAGTTTTATGTTGAAATTCTAATGCATTTGTTCTATATCCTTGAGCACAGTAATCACAGATTGCCTGTGTTTGATGAGTCCAATATTTAGGGTTCCTATAGGTCTGCTTATATTTTCTGCAGCTTTCTTGGTTTTCACTTATATCGTCTTATCTCCTTGTATACCTAGTTATTGTTTTATTGAGAGGCAGACATCATATATCTCTTTAAAAATATACAAAAGCATTCTGAAGCTAGGAATTGTGTTAATGCTCTCCAGAGAAGAGTTACATTGCTTTGGCAATCAGATGGAAACACTAGTAACTGAGGACTGCCTACATCTGGTTTAAGGTGTGGAGATGGTGCTTCACTGAGATGAGACAGGTGATGCTTCCAGAATTAATGGATGTACCTAGCGGGAAAAAGCCACCCTCGGTTCCCTTCTCTCGGCCTTGATCTCCCGTGTCCTACTCCTCTAAATCTTCACTTCCTTTTTGAATTTTTTCAAGTTGGTTTCCTCTGCCTTTCCTGGTTGTCCTCAGGAGACAAGTTGATCTGAGTTATCTGTTTGGTCATTATCATACATTCTCCAGCCTATTTTTCACTTCCTGGGGCAGAGACACAAAAGACGTGAAGTCCAAGGCATTGTCTAAAAGCCAGAGGGGCTACTGGGTGATGAAGGAAGATGATCCTGCCAGGTCCAGGCCTTGTGACACCCCTGGGGAGGGTCGGGTGGCCAGGGGGCTTGCTTGGACTCCTGTGTAAGAAGAGGTCTGTGGAAGAAAGCCTCACGTGTCTGGAGCCGTCCACTCCCTGACCTGCCACTGCTGTAGCTTTGCTGTCCATAATCCTGTGGTCAACAGTGGATGCCTGTGGGGAGGGAAGGGGGTTGGGGGAAAGGAGGAGAGAGAGACGGGCAGAGGGAGGAACCAGTCAAAGCCACAGTGGAGATCGAGGAAAAGATGGCATGGGTCAAGGAAGCTGAGGTGGGAGGCAGGGAGGTCAAGAGGGGGAGAGGTGCGGGAGGAGGGCGAGGGGCAGAGGGACAGTAAGGCCACATACACCCCACAGGCTTGGACAGGCTGACTTCTCTCTGCTTGCCAAGTCCCTATCCTCTCCACTCAGGACATCCAACCTCACTGACCAGGCCCTGTGCCTTGGGCACTCAGGATAGAGAATTCCTCTCCTCTGAGCCCTTGCCTCTGTCCAACTTGGCCTGGACGCTGGGCTTTGTTGGGGCTCCTGACCAGCCTCAGTCAATTTCTGCTAGGTCCTCCCCATGCCACCCCCATGCCTCAGGGGACGGGAGTATCACCTTGGATACTCATCCCAATCCAGCTTCCCTGGTGCCAGTAATGACCTCCATGTGGGTTTACGTGGCTGCCATCTCCACTGAAAGTGCCCCCATGCACACCTCCCAGCTCCTTTTGACATTCTGGACCACGGAGCACATTTCGGATGCTTGGGAGGGGGTCGCAGGGGAGGGCTCTTCGGCCCCAGCAGCTCTTTCTCCTGGCCCTGTCTGCAGCTCATGGCTATGAACAGCCCACTCAGACCCTCACTCCCTGCTTCCCAGTCCCCTCCCAGCTCCTGCCCAGCCCACATGCCCTCCCACACTCCATCTTGGTGGAGGGGGCAGCGGGCAGCCTGAGGAGCCAGTGGGCACCAGCCAAGCACACTTCTCCACGGCTGCCTTGATTTCTCTGAAAATTTCTAATCCCAGATGACACCTCTGAGCCTTGGCTTCTCCCCACTTGGCATCCCAGCCCCAGTTGCCCTGGGCTATCTCCCTTACCTCCTGCTGAGGGCCTGCTCCTTCTGCCCACCCCGTCCAGGGTGGCGGGTCCTATTTCCATTCCGATTCTGCCTTTGAAGACGGCATTAAAGGCCTTGCCACGAGGTTTTTATCACCCGGAAGTATTTTTCAGCTCAGAGGTCACACAAAATAGATGTTCCTCTGATGAACTTTCCTCTGGAGCTCCTTTTACCTGCAAGCTAAGATGGCCGGGATGCCGTGGATGAAGTCCAAACCACCCCAAGCGTGGCCCAAACAAAGCACAGTGCTTACGAGATTTTGGGGAACTCTCTGGGGATCAGAGAGAGCATGGGGGGCACTTCAGCAGGAAAGGGGAACCCTTTCGGTGCCAGAATGTGTGGGAGCTGCCTCCCACTGGCTGCTGGGGACTCCTCTCTCCAGGCATCGCCTGGATGCTGGGGAGCCCAGGAAGGCTCTGGCTGGTCCGCCCCCACCCCAGCTGCTCCCCAGCCCTGCAGCTGCCTCCTCCAGGTCCCACTCTGCTCCCCCTTCCCTCTCTGCACATTGTTTCCTCCTGGGGACAAGTTCTCAGGCCTCTTCCTCCAGCAGTCAGGGAGCCAGGTAAAGCTCCCGTCCCCAAACCCTCAGGTCCAAGGGCCCCGTGGCACAAGAGAAACCACGTGTAACTGCAGGGACTCTCCCTGCCTGGCTTTTGCCACCCGGTCTCTGGATAGCTCCTGAGTTTCTCACCCTCAAGGGGATGGGAAGTGGTGGGCAGGGCTGCCTAGGTGGCCTTGGGCCAGCTTTTCTTGTTCCTGTGGCAGCATATTCAGTGGCCCGTCTGGGCACCAGGCCCTGTGCCAGTGTCTTCACGGCGAGCTGGTCACATGCTCCTGGCAGCCTGTGGGAGAGGAGTCCACAGGCAGGGAGGGCGGCAGCTCTGGGCCATCTGGAAAGCCCTGGGCTCAGAGGTGTCCCCTGCTGGGCCTGCAGAAGCCTGTGCAAGCCTGGGGCCCGGCTGGTGGGTCAGGGCCCGTGGGAGCCCCGGGAGGGACATGGTGGGGCTTCCACTTGAAGTTCCAGGGAGGCCGTCCACTCCTCCTTTGCAATGAAATGCAGATTCGTGTTCAGGCAGATTTGAAAAGTCCCACGGACCATGCGGGGCTGTGGGAACTAACAGGGAGTCTGAATTTGGAGCGCACTCTACCAGGCTCAGGAGGATGCCTGCCCTTCTCCAGCTTCCGGTGGCTGCAGAGGATCCTCAGCTTGTGGCTGCATCGCCCACTCTGCCTGCAGCCTCGCCCAGGGCTTCCTTCTCTCCTAGGGTGGCTCTGGGTCCTCTCACTAGAGGACTCTGTCACTGGATTTAGGAGCATCCTAATCTGCTCTGACCCCATCTGAACTGGTCACATCTGCAAAGGTCCAACTTCCCATAAGGCCCCACTCTGAGGTTCGAAGTGGAGAAGCATGTTGAGGGGATGCTGCTCAAGCCACGAGAGGAGCCCTCTGCTCTGGTCCTCCTGCCAGTGCCCTCCTGCCTCTTGGTTCTTAGTGTGGCCAAGCAGAGTGGTCACTGCGGCTCCTGAAGTCCTCGGCCTATGGGGGTTCTGGAATGGCCCCCTCAGCCCAGGTGTGGCCCGCTCTGTGCCCAGGGCCCTGCCCCCAGCAGGAGGCTGCCTGACCTTGCGCCCAGCCTCAATCCGGAGCTGCCATCACCTGCCCTGCCGCACAAAGGCGGCCTTGTTGCTGCCTATTAAATTGCAGGGCAGACGGTGCGCGGGCGACCCGGGCAGGCGGGAGCCGATGCAACCCGGTGGGTGGAGGTGAGGCCCTCATGGCCAGGCTGTTGATGCTTGCCTGCAGCCCGAGCGGCCACAGGGCAGCCGCCTGCAACGGCTAGGTGGGCCCACACGGGAGGGCCTTCCCGGATGTGCCATGGCTGTCCCTGGTGGGGGGATTTCCTGCCCCACTGCCATCAGCTGGGAGGTGTGGGCAGGCCCTGCGCCCCCCAGCACGGCATGACCTCAGAGAGACAGCAGATGCCCTCCAGGGTGGCCAGCTGCCAACAAAGACAGCTTCCTCACCAAGGCCGGCTGGTGGGAGGCCTTTCCCACTGACCCTGGAGGGGCTGAGCCTGCTGCCCCTGGAAGACCACAGTCGGCCTCCCTCCTCCACTGAGGCTCTGCCTCCTCTCCCCTTGCCCTTTGGGTCTTCAAATATTCAGTAGCTGGATCCCCAGCCTGGACGGAGCCTTGAACCTCAGCAAGGCTGTTCCCTGGTCAGAGGTGACCCTTGGCCTCCAGGCCAGGGATCCCGTGGTGACCCGCCTAGTGACCCTGCTCGTGTTCCTGACCATGTGTAACCGCCAGCTGCGGGCACTGAGCTGCTTTACGTGGACTGTCCACTGTCCGAGCCCCAAGGGAAGGCCCGTCCATCTGCACCCGGGCATCTTCAGCCCTGCACCTGGCTGCTGCTGAAGGATCAGCCGCCGGGTGGGCAGAGGGCACAGACGGGAGGTCCAGGGTGCACGGACCGGCAGGGGCTGCTGCGTCCCGCCAGGGCCCGTCTCCTCCAGGGCTGAGCCCCCAGCTCTGCACCAAGCCTCCCTGAGTCCCCTCCTCCGGAAGCACAGGACAAACGTGGGGACGCTCAGCTCACCCAGCGTGGGCTCCACACACCCCGCCCTCAGGTCCAAACCCCTGCCCGTCCCCGCAGCCTGGGCAGCCCTGCCGCAGCAGCCTGGCTCCCAAGCCCCTCCCGCCTGCCAGGCGCAGGGGTCGTCGGCCACCGTCCTGGGGCGTGCGGCCAGCCACACTGAGGATGATTTCGCCCGTGGACTCTCCTGTGCTCACACACAGTGGGTCACAGTGAGGAGGAAGCGCCGTGGAGGGCAGGAGAGGGCAGCCCGCCACCGATGGGCTGGGACCGGCTGGGAGCCGGGCACAGGCGGGCACTCCTGAGAGGACAGCTGAGGGGTCAGGCCCCGGGGGGCCCTGGGGTGCAGGCCTGTGTGGCCCGAGTGGCCTTCCCCAGAGCCTGCTGGGACCCCGGTTGCCCCCTGCCTAGTGCTCCGGCCTCCCTGGCAGGCCTCATTGTTCTGGTCCCATAAAGTTACTTAAGTGGCAACTGGCCTTGAGATTGCTCCCTGATCGCGTGGGGCTGGCAGCAAGTTGAACTAATGATGCAGCTGGGCTGCTCCCAGACCCCCTGCTCCCAGACCCCCTTTTACGGCAGGCGCGGGCGGGGAGGGGGCGGGGGCCGAACTTCAATGGGAGGCTTCGGGCCGCGCTGCCTTCTGCTAATATTTGAATTTTACCTAAGATTACTTTTTCTCCCCTATTTAATATATTGTTTTAAATAAAAAATCCTAATAAATCTTGAGAGAAATATGTCATAGCAGAGCTTAAAAACCGTAGTGCAATATATAACAGTTCATAAAATATTCTATCCAAATAGCCCAAGTTGTAGGGTGTTTGGACCAGAAGTAGTTAACTCCAGGCCCGGCATTTTATTAGCTACTAAAATTAAGAAAGGGCAGTCCTGTTTCACAGCCAGGTAATTAAGTACCGTTTTCTCTTTTTTAATTCTATAAAATTAAACTTCCTGGTTTAAAGGTCTGGTGGGGCCTTGGGCGAAGGGTCCAAGATGAGCCCGGAGGGCAGTCGGAGAAACAGCCTCGCCCTTAAGCTCCCGAGATTTTAAAATGCAGGCCTTGGAAAAATCACGCAGCAGTCAGCAAAAAATTGCAGGTCATAAATCAGATCCATTTTTTCACATCATTTTAACTAATCCATTAAACCCCGGTGCCCAGGGCGCTATCAGAAACAGAAGCTGTGGCCACGCACCCGCCCCTCCTGGGGTTATGCAGAGGGCTGAGCAGTGACCCGAGGCAGTGGAACCAGGGCTGAGGGTGGCATGGGCCACGACAGGGCCGTGGGCTGCACCAGGCCATCCAAGTCCTGCCCAGAGCGTCACCTGAGGCTGCAGCCTCACCAGGGCACTGAGCCATTCCCAACTCCAGGGAGCTGCTTCTGCGGCCCGAGGACACAATCGCCTTCGATCTCGCGTAAGAGCAGCCAGACTTCCCTCCTGTGGGGTGCGTCCAGGTGCCATGGGCCTTCAGAGTGTGCAAGCTGGGGACACCCTTCCAGAAGAGGCGTGCGAAGCTGCTCAGTTTTGAAAATACAACAGAAACCCTGACCGCTGGGCTCCACCACGTGGCAGACTCCGGGCAGGAGGCTGGGCAGAGCTATGGCCTTGTCTCCTGACTTGACCTGGCTTTGGCTGTTTGGGGGACTCTTTGCTTGTATGTTCACGCAAATTTTTAATGGACGCTGTTCAAAAACAAATTCTCTAACAACACATCCGGGTGGGTTCTTGTGGTCAGAGAGCAATGTGGGGTGGCCAGGGGACTCGTCTGCTCTGCCAGGACCTCAGCTGGAGGGGCACGTGGGGCTGGTGACCCAAAGGTGCCAGGGTGTGGGGGTTGGGGGCAGGGTGTGGCAGGCCTGGGGCATTCCTTGATGGACACCAAAGGAGCCCAGCACTCACGCTGCAGTGGACAGATCTGAAATTGTCCCTGGCCAGACCCAGAATGCAGCTTTTCTCTGTAGCAAGGCCTTGACACCCGGTGTGGCTGGGCGCTTGCCCCGGGCAGCTGGAAGGCTCACCCACACGGGAAGACTGAAGAGAACCGGACAGGCTCTAGGGCTGGTCACCCTGCTCTGGAGAGCAATGGCCCACTGGGTCTGACCCACTGTGAGCCCCGGGCTGCTCGGGCCAGCCAGGGGTCAAGGCTGTCCCGTGTGCTCTGACCCCACCTGTTCCCCAGGCTCTATCCAGGGCAGGGGGCCTGGCCTGGGAGGGGCAGAGGGAACCCATCTGGGGCAGCTGGTGGCTGGGTTCACCCCTGCAGGGGCGTGGGAGGAGCCCCAGAAGGACAGAGCAGATCCCCGCCATCTGGCGGTGAGTACTCCTGTCGGCCAGAGAAGACGGCCTCTCTAGAGAGGAGTGCCAGGCCCCACCACGGCCCCCACGTGGGGACCCCTACATCAGCAGAAAGGGGGATCCTCTTTCACGAAGGAGGAGGTGCAGACGGGCAGGGACACTCCTGGAGGTGGATCCCAGGTCCTGCCGTGCCCGGGCCAGGGCAGAACTCACCTGAATGCAACTGTCACCACGGGACACAGGCCCACCAGGAGCAGCTGGCCCACGTGTGGGTTTGTTAATATGAAAAACGTCGGTTTTTTTAAGAACAAGGAACTGTGTGTGGGGGGCTCACTCTCACCTTCACGGTGAGGCTGCAGCAGGGAGGTCTGGGGGCACCTGGGTGGTGGTCTCTCCTCCTATGGAGAGCGGGGCTGGGGTGAGCAGCGTTGCCTTAAGCCCCTGACGTGTGGCTTGTGCTGTCACCGTAGCTTCAAGTGGACACCGTGTGTGTGCACACGTGTGTTACCCACAACCCTGCCGCACACACTGACTGCATTCTCCTCCTGAGTCAGGCTCAGTGACGTCCACCCCTGGGGGCCTGGGGCCCGTGGGAGTGACATCCAGGCCCACCAGCCCCTGGTGGTGGGTGTCCAGCTTCAGGTCAGGGCTCATCCTTGTAGGGACTGGGCCATTGCCCCTGGAGGTGACCAGTCCACTGAGGAGCCCTGGGGACAGCACCCTGGGAGCTGCCCCAGGACCAGCCTTCCTGGTCAGCCTGTGGCTGATTCAACCCCAAACTCCAAGCCTGCAGACCACTGAGCCAGGAGGGAGGTTGGTCCAGGCTGCAAGGGTTTGGGCCTCCTGCACTTCTGTGGGCAAGAGCCATCAGACCTGTCCACGTCTGTGGTCCACTTTGGAGGCTGGTGCCTTGCCAAGACAGGGAGGGGTCGAGGAGAGCAGGGTCTGCCGCAGCCCCTGTCTAGGGTCGCGCAGGTGGTGGCAGGGTGGAAGAAAACTGTATTAGATCTGTCTCCAGCGAGACGTGGTCAGCTCAGGGCTGGAGTGTCGGGTGGAGGAACGGGCCAGCGGTGAGAGGAAGGTCCACAACGAAGGGCTGCTGGCTCCAGAGGGTCCTTGGGCCATGGACAGGGACCAGAGCTACCCAATCCAGAGGGGCAGAGGGAGAGGGCACCAGCAATCAGCCAGGCCAGGCCTTCCCTTTTGTGAATGGGGACACTGAGACCAGCAGGAAAGACTTTCCCAAAGTCACCCAGCAGCCCTGGGACGAGAAGTCCACCCTGACTCTGACCTCCACCCATGCCACATGGGCACAGCCCCAGTGAGCCCCTCGAAGCCACCCAAGAGAGCCTCCGACAGTGAGCCAGCATGAGACCAGTCCCAGGCTGGGGCTGGGAGGGCCAGGGGAGCAGGCGTCCTCAGGCCAGGCCCAGGGAGCTCCGCGGCCGGAGGGATGTGCAAGCGGAGGTTTGGTCCCCTCCTGGCCTTCCCTCCTGCGGGGTCTCCTGAGGGACAAAATGCTTCTGAGGAGCCTGGTTTAAAAAGATCCATTTAAAAGCCTCTTCATCACCACCATCGTCATCACCGTCATCTTATCACCACCACCACCATCATCATCATCGCTATCAATTCCATCACCGCCCCCCTGGGCGGCTCCCATGCTGCGGGTGGACATGGGTTTCTTCTGTGTCTCTGAGGACAAGACCCTGAAGCCCCTGCAGCGCGGGGCAGCCCAGAGCTCCGGGGGCCCATGCCCTCACGAAGTGCGCGGCGGTGACCACCGGAGGAGCTCGTTCCTCAAACCTGGGAGCCTTCAGGCAGCAGGAGGCCGCTGGCGCCCCTCCACAACCTTCCCTTTCTGTTTTGAATGATTGTGTATCAGAGCCTCACAGCTGCCCGGCAGAGGCTGGGGAGAGGCCCAAGCTCCCCGTCCTCACTGTCTCAAGTCCCCCTGTTTCCAGCCTGCTGGAGCGTCGTCTCTATTTCCCTCTTAACGTTGTTGAGATCTTTGTTACTTACGGACCTGGAGGCCTGTGACGTGATGGCTGGCGCAGGCTGCCCAGCCGGGTGAGGACCGCCATCAGTGTACGGGTACTGTGCATGGATGCTGCCTGCACCTCCTGGACACTCCCCCTGCAAGCCGGGGTGGGGGCTGCTCAGTGGCAGAGCACCTGCCTCCCAGGCACCATGCCCTGGGTGCTATCCACAGTACTGGGGGGCAGGGACACACGGCCCAGGACGGCCTGTGCCCACCCAGACACACAGCCCAGGGCAGCCTGAGCTGAGCCCCTCCCTGTCCGTCTGGGCCGGCAGAGCCAGGCCTGCAAGAGGGCCGGACACACAAGAAGACACTGAAGCCCAGAAGGATCAAGGGCCTCCCTGGATGCCAAAGGAAACTGTGGACAAATGGTGGCCAGAGGAGGGGGCTTCACACCCTCAGCTCAGCAGGGGACCATCCCTACCCAACCCCGAGCACCATGAAGTCAGACTTCCCACTCTCACGTCCACCCAGGCCACTGGCTCCTCCACCTCCCAGCTTCGACATTGGTCCCCCCCGTGTTCAGCCTGGCCCAGACCCTGAGGCCAGGAGACCCCGGGACACCCATATGAGCCCTGGTCATATTCATGAGCTCATGGGGCACCGCCCAGCAGCAAAGGCCCAAAGGGAATGCACAAGGGGGACGTTGGGGTTGTGGCCAGAGCAGCTGGCCATGGGTGCAGCCTCCACCTCTGCCCCATGCACTGCCCTGGTGCCCAGCTGGAAGGCTCGTGCAGAGGCTGGGCTTGGGAGGGGTGCAGGTGCTTGGGCTCAGCTTTGGACCTGATGTCCGTAAGGGCCTCCTGGGGGCCCCGTGGACAGCTGACCCCAGCCTGCGTCCTGGTGTTTGACATCGACTTCTGTGCTTAGCAGTGACGTTGTCAGGGTCCCCCTGCCCTGTCTGTGTGCACACTTGCGTACGTGTGGACACCGTCTAGGTGTGCACATGTGGTGTGTGTGCACGTGTGTGTCCACGTTTGTGCACGTGTAACCCAGAGGTGCTGACTGAGCGTCGGGAAACAGGCAGAGGACAAACCCAGAGCGCAGCGTCGGGGCTGCTTTGCCTCCGTCAGGCGCCATGGCTGCCGTAGCTGTGGGTGTCCGCTGGGGACCGGTCAGCAGCCCGTCCCTCGAAGGCTCTCCACACCCACTCGGCCTCCCTGCGCGCACAGCCCGAGCCCCCCACCCAGACAGACTCCGACCTGGGGCAGAGGGGGCCCTGCCTCTACCCACAGTGACATCAGGAGCACCCTGGGGGCCGAGAGGAGGCCCGAGGCGGCCTTTCCCAGGACCGCCTTGGGCGTGGCCAGGAGGACACAGTGTCCCTCACCTGGATTCTCACCCCTGTGGGTCGTTGCTCCGAGACCTGAGGAGCAGGCCAACGTGCCAGGCCGAGAGGCCGCTAGCCAGCCCCGAGGCGAGGCTGCTCCTCGGTGGGTTCACGGGAAGGGACGGCTCTCGGCCTGGTTCCTGAGGCCCAGGGGCAGCCGGGCCCCCTTCCCTCCCCGGGGCGCCTACTCACTGCAGAGGGTCTCCAGGCAGACCCACCTCCCAACGCTGCTCACCTGCTCCTGGTGTGGTAAGACGGCAAGATTGGCAGGTTGAATGCGGAGGGCATGCTGGGCCCGGTTCAGCCTGCAGTCGGGGTCCGGGGCCATGAACCTCCCAGGCAGGGGCTGCGGCGCTCATGAGGGACCGATTCACACCAACGGGCACAGTGGGGAATTACCTCACGGAGGACGGGCACCCGGGAGGCCCAGGAGGGAGGCACAGGCTTCGCAAGCCATGCTGCTCTGTTGGTTCAGAGTGGTCTTCCTCTGCCTCCTCCCTTTTCTCACCCGAATGGGCAGTGCAGGGTCACTCACAAGACCCCACTTCTGTCCCGGCCCCTCAGCCTTCTCTGGAGTCCCTGGCCCGGATGTGTGAGGAATGACGAATTGTAAGAACGTGTGATTCGGGGGCCCCTCCCGCAGGTAACAAATTCAAGCACCAGGGAGAGGCCAGCACCGAGCCCAGGGGCTGGAAAGGGGCCCAGGCCCCGTCCCCTCCCCGACACGCTCCTTGCCTCTTAATCTCGCACCCAAGGTGACTGCCAGGGTTCATGGTTCCACCAGGTCTGGAGGTCCTGGTGCCCCCCCAGCTCCCTGTGCCCCAGGAGACCACATGCACCCTCCTGGGTGCCAGAATCAACCACCAGGAACTGCGAGCGGGCAGGCCTGTCCCTCTGTCCTCTGAGGAGTTTAGCCATCTGTTAAACTTCTGTAAAGAGCAGGTCATTCCAGGGTTGGAGCCAGCCAGTCACTGCCCCCGTCCCTCCTGTGCCCAAGGAGACACCTATAGAATCAGGTTGGTACCACCACTGTGGACCCGGTGGTGGGACAGCAGGTCCACCACTGTAGACGCCCGGCACTGGCACTGAGAGAGACGTGAGCTCCCTCCCTCTGCTCCCGGCCCCTCCTCAGGAGGCAGGAGCACTGCCGGACAGCTTGGTCCCCATGGGGCATTGCCCAGCTTCTGAGGTGCTCCAGGGAGCACAGCCACTCTGCCCTGCCCAGCGCTCCTGTGCTGACCCCCCGCCCCAGCCCCACCTAAGTCAGTGGCAGGAGATCTCACAGGTGCCAACCCTATGGGCAGCTCAGGGGCCCCCTTCAAGGCCACTACTTTCCAGTGGAAAGAGACACACCTTGGAAAAGACAGATGGACTGAGCAGGTGCCCATACCCTCCAGACCCAGGGCCCGGCCACTTGTCTCTTTCCACTGGACTTCGCAGCCAAAAAGGGGGGACGTCTCCCTGTCACCCACAGGTGCGGAGGCTGCAGTCTGACCCATGAAGCTGGCAAGCGCCCAGGACAGAGCCTGCGCACCCCGCCATGCTGGGCACTCCCAGTACCCCCAGCATGGGCATCTCCCCTCAAGGTGGAGCCCCTCCTGGGACTGCCCCACAGCTCTGAAGTGTGGCTGGCAGCCAGCCATGTGGAGGTCTTGGCCACGTCCTGCATCACCACCGCAAAGCACCGTGGCCCAGGCGGCCTCAACCTCAGACTCAACCTCCTCCCGCTCTGGAGGCTGAAGTCCCAGACCGAAGTGGGGCTGGACCCGGGGGCTGCGAGGGGGCATCTGCTCCAGCCTCTCTCCTCCCGCAGCAGTCTGGAGGTGCCCGGCCAGCACCTGCCTTCGTCCTCACTGTGTGTCCTTCTCTGTCCCACAGGTCCTCACTGTGTGTCCTTCTCTGTCCCACTTGCCCTTTGCATGAGGACCCTGGTCATGCTGGATTAGGGCCACCTCAGGCCTCTTCTGAACTTGACATCTGCCGGGAGCTATTAACAAGGTCGAATTCCCAGACAGTGGGGTTAAGACCTCAGCCTGAGAACCTGGGGGACACAATCCCCCCTGGAAGCCACAGGAGGCCCCCAGGACACAGGAGTCCCTGCCCACCATGCAGGGTGTCAGTTTGCCAACCCAGACAGGACCCCAGGCCCAGCTCCCCCTCTAGAGGCCCCTCGACAAGGCCAGGCCCTGGGTCCATCCCAGGGGTCCCTGATGGTGGTAAAGGATTGAGCGTGGCCCTTGTCCCAATCACAGCGGTGGCCTTGGGACCTGCCACAGTCTCTGCGTGCTGCTCCCGCCAGGGCCAGCGAGGGATGCAGCTGCTCGGAGCCCTAAGAGCCGGATTCGTCTGGACTTTCAATCATCCCGACAACACTGACCCCGCCAGGAGAGCGGCTTGGGTTACAGTCGCAGCCTCCGACTTCAAGAGCGGCCGTAAAACAGGGGCCTGGGCATGTTTCTCGCCCTCTTCCCGACATTAGCAGCTCATCTGATACTTGCTCTTTGGTTGCAGTTTCCTGAAAGCCGATGACACGGCCCCTGCCCAGCCGGCCGCCCGGGCGGAATGAGTGTGCGCTGGCACGACGGGCCAGGTCACAGGCACAGATGTGTCACCCGCCGGGTCTCCTTTCACGACCACTGTGTTAGCTTATCCTTGCTCCTACCTGGACAAATCTCCAGGCGTGAGAGAGGAGGGAGCATTCTCCCAGGCTCCCTGGGGCTTGACCTCACCAGAGGGTCCAAGCGAAAGCACCTCCACCCGGCCTCCCCCGGGATGGAGGGCGCTGTGCTGCAGGGACTCTGCATTTTAAGAGGCCCCCTGGCAGCTTCCCCACCTTCTATTCATGACCTCCCCAGCCTCGCTCCAGGGACCACAGCCTCCACTGCAGGGCTCTGCTGGGGACCAGAGGCTGGGAGCTCTGGAGGCGGCTCCCCATGTGTAGCCAACCCTCCTGGAGGCCTGGAACGGCTGAGAGCCGACAGGGCTGGGGTGGGGCGCAGGGCTGCTGAGCACCCACCGCATCCTTGGCCCCAGCTGTCCTTCCTCAGAGCCCCGGGAGCTGCTGGTGAGCAGGTGAGGAACCCGAGCCTCCTGGGAGCCAACTGGCTGAGGATCACCTGGCGGAGGTGTGCAAGGAGGAGCCCGGCGTCTGCCGCCCTCGGTTCCTCCCCTGGCTCCTCCTGCACCCGCAGGCCCCAGAGGACAGGTGCCACTGGGGAAATCCATGGCAGGCCTCAAGAGGCTTGGCGCACAGGACCCCACGTGCTGCGGGCGAGCGACCCGGCATGCCCTTCCAGGCCAGAGCCTCCATTCTGAGCCGAGGTTCGGCTAGGGGTCGGGACCCCAAGGGAGAAAAGTGAGGAGAAAAGGGCCTGCCAGGGCGAGCAGCATGGTGGGCGCGCGGCCCCGGGCCTCAGAGTCCGTGAGGCCAGCCCAGGGGAGCCCGGCTCTGGCCCTGCAGACGTGCCAGTGTGGTGCCGCAGCGTGCCAGGGCCCAGCCGCGGGGCAGCTCTCCCGCAGTCTGAGCTGCTCTGAGAAACAGCCCAGCAATTCTCAAGTACATAGGACACGCCACTGGCCACAGTCAAGGGGGACAAAGACAGGCTCAGAGGCCGGGGCCTGCCCTGGCCTGGTGGCACCACCTGCTCCTCTGAGAGGTCCCGCTCACGGCCCTCGGCCTGGCCACCACAGCGCCCTCACGGCAGAGCACACGGGTCCGCCGGCAGATCCTCTCCTGGAGGTGCCCCCAGGGGCGGTGGGCTGCCTCTCACCTGCCGGGGTTTCCCTCCAAGGTCACAGGTCACCTCCCAGGTGTGGCTGCCCCACATCCTCCTGTGAGGTGGCACATGCCCCCTGACCCTCGCCCCCCTTGATTGGTCTCCTCCGCTCAGCAGAGGCTGCTGACCCCCACCCCAGGCCCAGGCACCCCGCACACCCACCCCCGCACACCCACACCCCAGGCCCAGCAGAGCCTCACCACTTCCCGGCCGCACCCCATGTGGCTTCGTCCCTCCAGGGCAAGACGCACCCTTGCTTTCCTTCCGGTCACCAGCCTGAGCCCTGGGTGGCCAGGAGGGCGGCCCAGAGCTGGGGCCGTGTGCAGGGCTGAGACCCCCCTCAGCAGTCGGAGCAGACCTAGGTTCCCCGAGCAGGGAACCGGGCAGCGAGCTCGCTGCGGGGAAGACACCACAGGCCCACAGGCGCTGCTGGCGCACTGAGCGTGGCCGTCCTGTGTCCCTCTCCTCTGTCCCTGTCCCTGTCCTGTGTCCCTGCCTCTCTTCCTGTCCTTGGTCACAGTCATGTCTACCACGTGGGGAACTGGGTCTGCTCGGCCTGCTGGGGACAGGGAGGACCCCTGAGCTGGAGCCTGGGCCCCGAGGCTGTGGCGGCCCCTCTCCACAAGGTTTAAGGTTCAAAGACTGCCCCGTCCAGGTCCGTGGAGGCCGATGGCCATGCAAGGCCCCTGACTTGGACCTGCATGGAAGCTGTGGCCACCAGGCCACCAACGTCCCCTCCCAGGCTGCACGGCAGCCAAGCTAGCATGGGCGTTTCCTCCGGGGCTGCACGGGAGCCACCAGGCCTGTGCGCCCAGATGTTCTGTGGAGGCACATCTGCGAGCCGCATGTGTCCAGCCGAGGAACAGAAAGCACCGGGAAGACGCAGCGGGAGCGCAGCCGGCCGCTCACGGGAGAATCCTCACCGGGCACCGCAAAGACACCCGCCCGCCCGCTCACGGGGATTTATAAGGCAATAAAATGCAAACAAACAGCTTCTCAGATCAAAGCGGCACCAGCAGCAGACACGGCTTCTGGAGGGTCGGGAAGAAGCCGAGGAGTCAGCTGGAAGCCCTCCTGGCATGACGCGCAGCCTGCTGGGCGGGCGGGCGGGCGACACCCCGGGGCCAAGGGAGGCCCGAGCCCGAGGCCATGCCCCTCCTCAGCGGGCACCGAGCCACGAGGCCCACGCCAGGGGCTCCCACGGTCTGAGCCCCCTCCCGTGGGCACAGTCTGCCTCTGCGGGGAGGCCACTGAGGGGCGGCACTGCCTGGACACGGCTTCGCCCCAGGGTGGACAGATTCTGCCAAGAGAAACTCGGGGTCTCTGGCTGCGGTCAGCTGTGAGATAAGCAGCAGCTAGCATTTTAGAATAATTACACCCCACATGTTGTTCAGTTGTCCCCCCAACAAAACATACATGGGACCCCCAGCCCCTGCGCCTGGGAGTGCGGCCACTATTGGAGAGAAGGTCTCCAAAGAGGTAGAAGTGAAATGAGGCCACTCAGGTGGCTCAGATCCAAAACAACCCTGTCCTTCTGAGAAGAGGGTGAGGGTGGGCCTGTGGGGACGGGGACGACGTCCACAAGCCAAGGAGAGGCCTTGGGGAACCCACCTGCCGCACCTCAGTCTCAGCCTCAGCCTCCAGGACAGGGGTGGGCTCAGCGATGGAGCCGGCTTGCAGGGGGACTGTGTCCCGGCAGCCCACAGAGGGAGGGCACATTCTTCTCTTACAACGTCACTTGTCGCATGTCCAGTTCACATGAAGCCAGCGGGCCTGCTCTGGGTCATCTCTACAGCCCTCCAGGGAGGCGAGGGCCTTCATCAGAGCTGTCCCCAGGGCAGCATGGACCTGGACACGGCCGTCTCCCTCCCAGCGCTCGGGTTTGAAGGGGGCTCCTGGCAGGGCTGCAGGCTGCGACTTCTCCAGGGAGCAAGAGCACCGGGCACGGCCGAGGCCCCCACCCAGCCCAGCGGGCAGTCCTCCCCCTGGCCATCCGTGGGTCTGCCCAGGCCCCTGTGGTGGGGTGGACAGTGTAGCCCTCAGCTCCGCAGCTGCAGGGCCTCAGGGCCTCTGTGATACTGTGGGCGTTTTCTGGGTCAGGACCCACGCCGGCTGGCCAGGAGCTCAGGAGACCTGGGAAGGAGGGACGGAGTGTCCAGGGCTCTGGAATACCGACTGGGAGGACGGACACCTGCCCTGAGCCGCAGTGCAGGCCACAGAGGTGACACTGGCAGGAATCCTCCCTTGCACAGGGCCGGGCACAGGGGCAGGGAGAGTCTGCACGGGCTCCGGGTACCCGGTGTCAACAGCTGTGCCCACTTGGATCTTGGAGGAGGGGCTCTGGCACCCGACTCCCGTCTCTGAGCGGGGCTCGCACTCGTCACAGCAGCAATTAGAGCAGCGGTGGCTCCACAGGACGGCCGGGGTCTGTGCGGAGGCGCACGGTCCCCATGCTGGCTCTGATGAGTGGGAACTCGGCCCTCTACCCGGCACCCTCGCAGAGCCGGCGTGCGAGCAGGGATGCCCAGCTGGTGCCCTGTGCCCACCTGGCTCTGGCCCCAACTGGGGAGGCCTCAGCACATGCTGGCAGCAGGTGGCAGGCGATCTGCAGGCTGTGCTCAGCTGGGCGCCAGTCAGGGAGCTCGTGGGTGGCGGCACAGCCTAGCAGGGAGGCACCGCCCAGCTCTGGTGCCAAGCGCGCCACCACCCAGAGTCCAGCACAAGCCCCCCCAGCCCCCGCCCTGCGGGGAGCACGGTGCAGTATCCAGACGATGCTGCTGCCTCAAGCGTGAATCTGGGGTCCCCAGGGGGCGGTGACACCCTGCGGAGCCACGTCACTCTCTGGCCAGGGAGGACGGGGTACCGAGACAGGACCAGCAGCCATGCCATGCGCTTCCTCATACCCTGCCAGGAGCCAGAGGTGGCACTTAGAGGACCAGAGTGACACCGGCCACAGGACCTCCCGGGGCCAACGCGTCCCAGCGCCCTCCGCCAGCACTGGGTCGGGTGGTTTTGTTCCACATGCGCGCATCTAAAAATATCCCCTTGCTGTGTGTTTTGACTCCATGCCCGAGAACACGGGCATGTTTCCGCAGAGCGGGAGACGTGAGGCCGGAACATCTTGGAGTGATTTGGGCGCCTTCCTCCCAGGACACTCTCCGCTGCTGTAACATGATGGGGTTTTCTAGAATCCGAAACACCAATCTGGCCAGCAATGTGAGCGCAGCGTTCCGTCCTCCAAACCATAAAGATCTGAGACTATAAACTGTTGTTCAAAGCGTAACGCTGACACCCAGGCTCACTGTAAACCAACCTGGGACCCTAACGGCCCCAGTGTCACGCAGCATGGCGAATCGCCGCCAACCCCGGGGTGTGCAGAGGTCACTCAGCACCATCCGGCCCCGGGTGGGCTGGCCCCCTTGTCAGGAAGGTGACCACGGCTGTGGTGTGAGCCGCCCAGCAGCTGAGGACAGGCTGCCTGCCCCCTGGGCCGCTCCTGTCCTGCCCCGCACCCCGATCCACCTCTAAATGGGGCAAAGCTCGGAGACCTGGACAGCCACGCTCGGTGCTCTCCTTCCCTTCCAGAAGGAACGCTGACCCTGACCCACCCACAGTGCGAGCAGGTGCCCCTGTCCTGCCTGCTGAGCTCGGACTGCAGAGCCGGCTTGCTCACCCTGGACCGTCTGGCTCTTCTCTGCCTTTGCTTCAGGATCAGCTGGTGAGCTTCCACGTGGAGGGCTTCACGCGCAGAGAAAGGCCACCATCATCCCTCCCAGCCCCCAAAACAGGAGGACCAAACCTCCCACCCGCAGAGCTGCAGGAGGAAGGGATGCTGCTGGTGGGATGGGAAGCCACCCACCCCCACTGCATGCCCACCCCTGCCCAGCCACCACCCTCTGCCTCAGCCCAGGGCCCCAGCGCCTGGGATCCCCGCCAGGCACTGCCATGGCCCAGGGTGTCCCCCTGACTCTGGAAAGGAGGGGCTGCCCAGGCTGCCTCTGGCTGGAGATCAGCCAGCCCCTTCCCCTAGCTCCCCAGGAGAGAAAGTGCCCCAAGCATAAGCCACACCCACTCTCCCCACCAGGGACCCCCTGAGAATCTGCTCCCCTGAGCACCACTAAGAGTTGAGGGAAACAACCTTGGAGATTCTCAGAACAAAGGCTCTCTCTGAAACCCTGACCTCTCGAAGTGGGAGGAGGCAGGGGCAGCACCTTCTCCCACACCCAGTGGGGGGCTGGGGCTTCCTGCCCCCACGCCCACAGCCTCATCGGGGCATCCTGGGGGCAGAGCTCAGGCCAGGCCTGCAGCAGCTCCCTCAGCCTGGTCCCCAGAGTGCCCCGTGGGGGTCCTGCCAGAGCAGGTTCCATGGGGCCGGCCTCTGGGAGCCACTGGAAGCAAAGCTAGCCCCCCCCGGGATCCCCCAGTAAAAACACGGTGTGGGGAGACGTGGCTGCATCAGAGCTTCCGGAAGCCTCCGTGTCCCCGTGTGTTCCACCCCCGCTGTGTCCTGCTGGAGCCACGCAGTCCCAACCACAGAGTCCACAGGTGAATCTATGCATCATGATAAAAACTGAAAGACCCTAAAATCCAGACTCCTGCCCAGCCGGGGGAATCTGAGGGCGAGCTGTCCCCCAGGCAGGAACCACAGGGCCCGGCCATGGTGCCAGAGCCACGTGAGGGCTGGCGTACTCCCCCAGCCTCCATCGGCAGCTCCTGCAGAGAGTGGTGGGGCCCAGCACCTGCCAACCCAGGGCCAGAGGCACCCCAGAGCCCCTAAGCCGCGAGCTGGAGGCCCAGGGTGCTGGGCCAATGCCCCTTCCACAGGGACTCCTGGGTCAGCTGGTCCACGGGAGTTGGCCGAGCCCTGTGGAGGTAGAGCAGACCCAGACAGCTCTGAGAGCTGGCCCACGTGGGGGACCCACCTCCAGAAAAGAGCAGGTGAGGGCCCCACTTGGCAGGTGGGTGCCCTGTGCCCCATCACTTCAGGGTTAGCACTGGGCACAGGGAGGGGACAGAGCCAGCCTTGGGGGGAGCACAGGCTGAGCCGGTGGCCAGGAGTCCTCACGTGAGAGTCCTTTCCTAGCACCTTCAGGGCCTCGTTCGAGGCCCATCCTCCATCCTGGAAGCCCCAGGGCAGCGTCTTCAGTTCCAACCAACCTCTGCTCCATCCTCCTCTCTTCTGACTCACCTCCTTCCTCCTCCTAAAGACCCAGATGATCCAGGAGGACTCCTGAGCCACCAGGTCCACTGGGGTGGGGTAGACTGGCCTGCCCTCCAGAGCAACCTCAGGCCCCAGCTGGTGGGGCACCCTCCCAGACACCCTCAGAGGCCAGGTGATGGAGAAGGGTGGGGGCCGGGCACTGGTGACAATGAGGACCGTCCACTGCCCCTTGTTGATTCTGTCCCTTGAAGCACCACTGGGCCTCCAGCCCTGACTCACGGGTTGCCAGGGGTGGAGCGACTCTCCTTCCCTGGGACGGATCCCGCACCTGGGCCATCCCCACCCCAGAGTAGCGGGACACCCTGCTCCAGCCCACCTGACCCTCAGAGGCAGCAGTGGGCGGCTGAGCTGGAAGACATGGCTGCCAGCAGCCTGAGAGACCGGGCAGGCAGGGTGCTAGCCACAGGCCTGCAGGCCAGCCTGCCATTCCTAAGGGCCTTCGCCCAGGGCCACAGTCCCTCTCACACAGAGGAGGTGGCGTCAGGGACACCTTGCCGGCGACTGCTCAGGGACAGGGCTTCCTTGTAGGCCGGGCAAACTAAGTCGAGCCCAGGGCCTGCCGAGGGACTGGTCTCCAGGGCAGGAGGGAATCACAGCAGCTGGCATGGAAATGGACACACAGGCAGCAGCGGCGTGACCACAGGTGCCCACAGAACGAGGCGCACACGGGGGCCAGGTGGGGCATGTCGTCCAACATGAGAGGGAATGAAGCAAGGTGCACCCTGCTGCATGGACGGACCTCGAGGACACCACACTCAGAGAGAAGTCACACAGGAGGCCACACAGCACCGGCGTCCAGGAGGTCAGGAGCCAGGGAAGAGGAAGGGCGTGGTAGGGGTTGAGGACTAAGGGGAGGAGGGCCCTCCTGAGCCCCTGCGTCTGTGGAGCTGGGTGCTCTCAGTGCAGGGGCTTGCCCAGCACCGGCCAGGCCCTGGATTTGATGCACTGAGGGGCAGAGTGATGCCATCGCAGCGGGGGGTGTCTGCACACATCTGTGGACTCAGACACGTCGAATCGAACTTGAATGTGGTGAACTGGATGGCGCGTGGATACAGCCCAGTAAAGCTGGGTTTTGTTCTTGTTTTTTAATGAGAGTGGTTACACCCTTGTGTCTGTGCTGAGCCCGGGCAGCCCAGGACTCTCCACTGCCCGCGCCTCCTGAGCCGGCTCCAGGGTTTTCCTTTTGTTCTTTCCACAAACATTCACTGCTAGGGTTGCCAGACAGCATGCACAGTGCTTGGTCGTCTCTGAATGTCACAGGGCCGTGACTCAGCTGTGGGTGCAAGTGTGCCCTGAGTGTCACAAGCACACACTGACACCCAACAGGGCTCGTGTTGCCTCTTGCCCTAAACTCAAGTTTAGCTGGGCATCCTGGTGATACGTCTGGCCACCCACCAGGACCTCTACCGTGGGCTGCAATCTCAGGTCCCTGGAGCTTACCTGACACCAGGAAGGCAGGTCCCAGGGGGATAAGTGGGGTACAGCGGAGCTGGGCAGGGCTGCACCCAGGAATGCCAGTGGCTGTAGCGGCAGGCTCTCACCACCAGGGGGCTCCAGGTGCTGAGGCTTCCTGGGCGCCCAGCTCAGCCCCCTAGGCCAGGCACCGCGGGCACGGTGGTAGGCAGCCCTCTCTGCTGACCCAGCCCTCTCTTGCTCCTCATCCAGGAACTCAGCACCAGCCCAAGATGCACCGGGTGCGGGGACCCCAAGCCTGGATGGCCTTGGTCTCATGGCTGAAGCCCCAGTCGCAGAAGCCATCCACTCTGCATGCAGCGTGCAGAACTGAGAAGCCGGTCAGCCCTGGGCACCCTGCTCACCACTGTCTAGGATCCCAGTAAGTTTCTGTGTGCTTCAAAACAGTCTTTAGTTCCCCAAAGCCGTGGTGACACCCAGCACACCTGGGGGCTGCTGTGCTCTGCGTCCACCCTCACGGTCCCTGGCCTCCTCCAGACACGGAGCTGGGCTGGTCGCCTCCGACACCGGACTCCACCTGCTCCCACCCTCAGCCTCCAGTGTGAAGACTGATCTCAGGTCTCCAAGGCCAAAGGTGTGTCCAGGGTGGGCGGAGGGCCAAGGCAGGGCCTCAGCTCCTCCTTGTCCAGCAGCCTCCCTGCCCCACATGAAGCCCTGGGGTACGTGGTGTGTGCTGCGCAAGTGTGGCCTCCAGAATCCCTGCAGGGAAGGCTCCTGGAGGAGAGGGCAGGAGGCCAGGAGCCAGGCAGAGAGGGGCTGAGGGACAGGCCAGTGTGGTCTGCTGAGACCTGCCAGTCAGCGGCCAGGCCTGGAAGGATGAGGATGGGCTTCACCATCGGGACTGGCAAGGGGTGGGACAGAGAGTTGGCCCCGGGGAGTTGGGAGGCCACGGGCCTGGGGAGGGCTCTGGGTAAGAGGGGCAGCCTTGGGCAGCCATGTGATGGCCACCCCCTCATGGGACTGAACAAGGCCACAAAAAGAAGCAGGTTGGGTACAATGATGGGCGCTCTGGACATGGTGGGCTGCCGAAGTCCCCAAGACCTCTGGGGACAGCCTGGGGGGCAGCAGTAGCCAAGGCAGTGGGGTCCCTTGGGCCAAACCTGGAGCCCTGCTCAGAGGTGGTCAAGAGCAGCTCAAGGAAGCCAGGAGGGAGAGGCCAGCAGGCCTGGCACAGTGAGATCTGGCCGTGAGCTGGTGGAGAGGCACCAGGCCTCTGGAAGTAACGGCTCCCAAGTGGAACTGTAGGGCTCTGGCGCCAGGCCGTCCAGCCTCAAACCCAGACTCCCCACTTCCTGGCTGTGTGGCCGTGGGCGAGCTAACCTCTCTGTGCCTTCCTCAGTCCGGGGCTACTGTTAGTGAGGCAGCCCACGGGACCCGCGGGGAAAGGGGACTGCGAGCACTCCTCCCTCACCCGAGGACGGGAGGCTGAGGGGCAGCCACAGGTGAACAATGGCCACTGGGAGACCCTGAGCCCTGCCCCACAGGTCGGCCACGACGGGAACCGCAGGGCTGCAGTGGGTGGCCCAGCTGAGGAGGCAGCTGTGAGCAGAGGCCAGGCAGAGTCCCCAGGGCAGGGGCCCTTGGAGGTGCCACGTCCCTGGACACAGCCTAGTGCCCCAAGGGTGTGGACATGGGCACCACCTCTCAGGGGAGCCGATACCAGGGGCAACGAGAGGGCGGCAGGAGAGCAGCCGCCCGCTCTCCGCCCTCAGGAAGCCCTCGGCAGCTGCTCGTGCTGAGCCAGCCATGCGCGGACTTCGCCGTGGGTTTCCTCCCTCCCAGCTTTTGATATTTTGGGGCCCACTTTATATTTTAATGCATGTTTTTATGGAAATACTTACGGAGCACATGTAGCACATAAAACTCCGTCGTAAAGCCGTTTTGCCCCGATGCTGCTGAAATAAATGATGTTGCTCGTTTATGATTTCAGAGGTCCTTGCTGGCTGTAATGAGAGCGGCCTGGGCTGCGCGGCTCTCGGTCTGTCTGTGGGCCGCGCAGCCTGGCCCCCGCCTGCAGGAAGGGGCCTGCCCTGGCCAGGGAGCCACAGGGAGGGCCTCAGGGAAGGGTGGGCCCCGTGGGGCCTCCAAGACCCACCACGGAAGCCCCCGGGAGAAGCCTGTGGACCTCCTCCCCACCTGCTCTCGGGCAGCCCTTCCTCTGAGGCTGTTCCCCGCCCAAGGGGACTGGGAACGAATTTGAGGATCTGGCCTGATCCCTCTGCTCACAAGCCCGAAGCGCCCTGTGCCCAGGAGCCTGGATTCTGCTCCGCCTGGATGCTTCCGAGCCGGCCTCAGTCAAAACAAAGGCAGCAACGGCCATTCGGCCTCACCTGCCAGATGCTTAGAAGGGGCAGAGCCCGGGCTGGCGCCAAAGTGGCAAGTTTAAAAATTCATAGCCGCCGTCCGAAAGCCCTCCTCGCCGGCGCCCTCCTGCTGCGTCTCCATCCCGGGCGGGAAGGCCATGAATAATTGAACGGCCACTTGGTGACAGGGCCGAGGTGGTGAGCAAGAGGGCTCGTCACTAAAAGCCACACTGGGTCCGCAGAACTGCAGGCGATGAGGCGGAGCGACGGCACAGGGACGGCCCACGCAGCACTGCGGACGGCCAAGGCGGTCTGACCGGCCTCGGGGGACGCCCCTCCAGCTCTGCCCTCCTGGGAGGACTTGGCCACCCCTCTGCAGGCCGGACGTGGAGGACAGAATTACACAGGGGCCAGACACCGCTTAAGGGGGACCATCATCACCCACACAGCACGAGGGGCCAGCCCAGCACCCCGGAGATATCACTGCCTTCTTAAAGCATTCTAGAAAGTTCCTGCAGAGGGTCTAAGCCTACATCAATTTCAGCAATGACCTCCCACTGGTGTGCCACTCATTCCCACCACCCATGGAGGCCAGCAAGGGCCGTCCCCTCTGATGCCGGTTCCCAGATGAGCAGAGGGAAAGGAGGGCCTGGGACCCTGAGACCCCATGGGGGGCATGAAGCCAGCCAGGCCCCTCCATCCTCCACTCCAGCTGCTCTCCCTTCCCCTCTTCCTCCCTTCCAGCCCTGGGGTCTCACAAACAAGGTCTTAAAAGATAAACACAATGACTTTGTTTGCATAAAATGTCTTTTTATGTAAAAGAGATCGGGGAGCTGGGAACTGGGGCACCCTAATTAAAGGACACAACACCGTGAACCCGAGCAGGACCTGCTGAAGTGCATGACCACACATGGAAGATCCTCTCCCTGAATCTCAGGAAACACACTTTCCCCTCCTGGATTCCAAGGCCCAAGGTCCCGCCATCAAAGCGGTAGGAAGTCTGCGTTAGTTTAGGAGCTGGGGCCCAGGCAGCAGGCCCAGTTTAGGTGCTCTCCACCCGAGGGGTCGGCGCAAGGGCGGCTCCCGTCAGCACCAGCCAGGGCTCCCGGGAGCACAGAGCCTGCTCTGTCCCGGCCTGCCTCCCCTTAAACATGACCCAAGAGCATTGGTGGTGTCCGGCTGTTGTGAGCTGACCTGTACCCAAACACATGCGCGTGTCCTCAGCACCAGCCCTGGCAAAGGGAACCTCATTTGAAAATGGGCTTCTTGGAGATGTGATTAGGCTAACGTGGCCTGGATCCCGTGACACGGACACACAAGCCTCGGCTGTGGGAAGACAGAGGCAGAGGCTGTAGGGCACCACACAGCAGGGAGGCAGGGAGCCACCAGAGGCTGGGAGGGGCTTCACGGGGAGTGTGGCCCTAATGACACCTTGCCATCCAGCCTCCTGCTGGGAGTTCCCCCGTGAGTGGCACCTGGTTCCGGCAGCCCCAGGAAGCTGGCACCCAGCGCCCAGTAGGTACTAAATACACAAGGAACGTCCAGGTGCTCACGGAGTGAGGGACGGCAGGGCAGGAAGAGGCAGGACGCAAGTTCGGCTTTTAAAAATCTGTCATCAGCAGCCTGACTGGTGGCACCCACCTGCAACCTCAGCGACTTGGGAAACAGAGGCAGGAGAATCTCAAGTTCAAGGCCAACCTGGGCAATTTAGCAAGACCCTGTCTCAAAATTAAAATTAAAAAAATGTTTAAAAGATCTGGGGGTGTAGCTCAGTGGTAGAGCACCCCTGAGTTCATTCCAGGCACAAAGTCAAGAAATAAATTCTGCAAATAGGGGCTGGGGTGGGGGTACACAAGGCCCTGGCTTCACCCACACTGTTCCAAAACAGGAGAAGATGAAAGAAAAAAATCCACAACCGGTAAGTGAGCAGTGACCAGGGAGAGCCCGAGTTGGCCTCTGCGGGTCAGCCCCACACCCCGCTCGCCCGGTTCGGTACGAGTCCGCCCGGGCTCCTCCGGGCCCTCGGAGCCCCAGGGAGACAGGCTTCGCGCACCTTCCTTCATTTATTTATTTTGTGGGCAAATAAGTCTTCCCTTTTGTTCCCGACAAATGCATCTCCCACGTTTTTGCATGTTTTAAATATTCACGCATGTAAAAGAACTGAAACACGCAACCGTGATTTATTATTTAGGCCACTTTTTCTCTGGTAAAAGAGAACGCCCCTCTGAAGGGGAACTTTACATTTTATTTCCATTAAAGCCTCTCGTTAAAGTTTAAAGCCTGCTTTGTCCCTGTGCTTGAGGACTGATATTTCCGTCTGTCAGGGAACACGGTTGTGCTTGTCGACATGACAAGGAAAAAGACCAAACAGGAAGGGAAATGGCAGCCTGTCAGCCGCTGTGACGGCCGCGAGGTCCAGGCAGCCGGGCGCGGACGCCGACCAGGGTCGGCCTCGCCTGGGGCTGGGCCTTGGAGCCCGGGGCCCAGGGCAGCGGGAGCAGAGCCCCAGGTTTGACAGCAGTGGTGGAGCGGTCAGGCCAGCGAGCCCTGAGCCCTGACCCTGCCCGCCACCCGCAGGCCTGAGTGGCCCCCACTCAGCCCAAGTCCAGGCACCTAAGCAAAGTACAGGGGAGCACGTGCATTGAGCCCGGGCAGGGGGAGAGAGCAGCAGGCGCGGGCACAGGGCACCCTCCTTCAGTGCACACGGAGGCTGGCGCAGCTGGACCTGCCCTCCCCCAGCCGGGCCCCGAGGCTGCCCGGGCAGGCTCCAGGGCACAGTGCAGGCCGCCTCCCAAGGCTGGAGAGCCTTGGACCCTGGTCCTGGAGTGTGTGTGCACACATGGACGTACATGCATGTAGGAGGGTGTGAGGCATGCACATGGGCGTGTGCCCTGCTCAGTGTGGAATGCATGCAGGGGTGTGGGGTGTGAGCTGCATGCCTCCGTGTGCAGCAGTGCGCACAGACGTGTGTGTGCACATGTGCACGTGGGTGTGTGCATGCATGGTCCTGTGTGCACTGCTGTGCTGCAAGGGCATGGGTGTGCGCACGAGTGTGCGTGTGAGGCAGTGTGTGTGTTCCCGTGGACACAGGTACAGACTGGCCCCAGGTTGGCAGTGTGGACGGAAAGGTCTCTGAGCTACGGACAGGTTCCAGCAGCTTCAGCCCAAGCCCAGGCTGGCCCCTGGGTCCCCGCTCAGGATGCAGTTGAGGCCTTTGGCGTGTGCATGGAGGTGAGGCGGTGACCACAAGATCACACAAGTTCCCACACGGGGCATCCAGGTAGCTCCCCACCTCCAAACCCCCCCCCTTAAACCCTGTGTTTGGTTTGCAAGATCCCAGAGAGGCCCGGGAGAGACACGGGCACAGGGAAGCGGCTGCCATCCCACCAGAGGTTGGTTCAGGTGCTCGGCTCAGTCGGGAGCAGGGGTAGATTTACACTCTGTGGGGATCTGGCCATGGCAGGCTCCCTGGCCCTCCTCCCCGGCAGTGCTCAGGGGCTGGTCACTCCTAGGGGCCGCGCCGAGCCAGGACCAGGGTCTGCGCCTCCATCTTCTTCCTTCTCAGGAGGCCTTTCTGGAGGAGTGGCTTTCTGCCTCCCTCTAGGGCTCTCTGGAGGCTCCTGCAGGCCAGGCTGCGGTCGGAGCGGGTGGGGACAGAGCGGGGTACACACGCTGACCGATGCTCCTGGGCCTTGAGGCCTCTGCCAGATGATGTGGAGAACCAGAACGAGTTTGGGGCCTGCCGACCGCCGGAGCAGACCCTCGCCATTGCCCTTAGCTGGTTGTCCTCCTCCACAGAGGACCCCTGTGTATAAAGGAGCAGGACCCCCAGCACAAGGAGCCCCAAGCTCAGGGAGAGATCCTGCCAAGACTCTGCAGCCTCACGGAGCAGCAGGACAGGAGGCTCAGCTGGCCCAGATGCTCCCGGAGCAGACAACGAGCAACGGGACCCCGTGGGGACACTGCCTAGGGGGACACAGGTGCACGGTGGGAGTCCCTGCAACCCCGTGCCTCCTCTTGGTTGGTCTGGCCAGGGAGACCCTGCGGGGCAGGTGGAGAGGGCCATGGGCAGAAGAAGGCTGAGGCCTCAGTGGACCTGCGGAAGCCAGCTGGTGAGCTTGGGACCCGGCCCCCCACAACATCCTCTCCTCCTCCTGCCGGTGTGAAGGCAGTGCCTGGCACCTGTGCCCTCTGGTGTCAGTCCTCGCAGGTGGAGGCAGGAGGGCAGCACGACTTCCCACTGCCCCTCGGA
This sequence comes from Glaucomys volans, assembly GCA_020662805.1. NCBI lineage: Eukaryota > Metazoa > Chordata > Mammalia > Rodentia > Sciuridae > Glaucomys > Glaucomys volans. The sequence goes on along the minus strand of JAJEJO010003080.1, from coordinate 58,354 downwards.
GTGCTCCACCCAGCTCTGTCGTTCGCTCCCTGACGCCCTGGCCCTCCACCGCCCACGCTCACCCTCCAGGCCAGGTGGCTAAGCCACCATAACACTGGACCCTTAGCTGCCCTCACCTTTGCCACAGTTGTGCATTAAATCACCCCTGGAGTCACCAGCTGCCCACCCGGAACACCAAGTGCCCTGAGTGAGGTCTGTCTTGGGTAGTCTGAGCAGGACAGGGCCTCAAGTGGTGGAGAGCCTGGGTCCTGAGAGCTGATTCTGGGGCCAGGGCTGACACCCAGGCCCAGGGCTCAGTCCCAGCTCAGCTGCTTCCCAGCCTCCCAACCTCAGGCAGATCCCAGGCTCCCTGTGCCCTCAACTCTGCTTAGGAAATCAGGTGCCACTCCTGGGAGCTGGCCCAGCCTTTCAGCCACACTCTTCAGCTGGGGCAGAGAGTGGCTGGGACCAAGACCCGCACTGTCCTGGCTCTCACACTTGGAGGTGGTCCAGGCCTGAGGCAGGGCCCAGGACACCACGCAGAACTGTGGAGATGCCCTGGGTACCAGGCTCCTCCTGCCCCTTGTCCATCTCAGAAGAGGCTCTGGGGCCCTAGCCACTTTCCTCCTCCCCCACTAGGCACCCACAGACTGGCCCACAGGTACAGCCATCTACTCTCATTAGTGGAAGAGGGCTGGGCAGTCCGGGCTGGAAACAAGCCTAAGAGCTGCTGACCCAGGACACCATGTCCACGGCAGGAAACTGCACCCTCAGCCAAGCAGGGTGCCCAAGGAGGCTTTCCCAGCCTCGGGGTCTCAGCGATGCCCATAGAGGAGAACCGAACAGGCCACAGAAACCCTTGTCGCACCCCAGCCTCAGCTAAGCAGCTAGGGCACAATGTCACCTACACGTGCTGGTGACCTCAGCAAGGACCATACCCGGCTGGCTGGGAAGGACGTGGGCATAGGGGCAGGCTCTGCAGCAGGACCTTCCTCATAGGCCCTGGAGCAGGATGCATGTGGACTGCATTTGATTAGTGATGTCTGCCTGGGACAGGGGAAGCAGAGGTGCTGGCAAGAGGAGGCCCCTCTCCACTGTCTTCCTTGCTCTGTGACCCTGTCACACAGCCCTGGGCAGGACCAGACCACAGGGGAAGCCACCCTTCCTGTGTTGTGTACCCCAGGTTGTGAGATCTCAGGTGCTGACCCAGGTGGGAGCACTCAGGAAATGAGCCAGGGGTCAGTCAGTGGCGCCTTCCTCCCTGCTGGGCTCAGCCAAGGGGATCCAGCGAGAGAGGCGGAGTGCACCAGGGAGCAAGGGCCGTGCAGCCCCCGTCTGCCTGAGGACAAGGAGGACACCAGCACAGGTGGCCCTGCAGACCCTCCCACGGAGGGACGCTGAGCAGTCCCAGAGCAAGTCCAGGTGCAAGGACAGTTCTAGGACATGGCTGTGTGGGTACTGTTGTCCCCTCCCCTGCAGTTCCCGCTGGATGGTGACACAAGCACCCCCTGATTCAGCTCCCTGAGAAGCAGAAGTTTCTAGAAGCAAGACCTGGAATCTGTTTCTCTAGAATGATCTTTTAAAAGAGAGTTTAAGATGCTGACAAGGATCTGGGAGGCAAGTCAGAGGGGAGTTCGGCCCTTCAGGAGGCCGTCTGTGACACTGGCCTGGACCAGCCCCCAGGGCCCTCCCTTCCCACTGAGGAGCCCAGGAAGGGGGACGTGATTCGACTTGAACACTGGAGAAGGTTGGAGGGAGCCCCCAGAGCTGCTGGGTTACAGCCGCAACTCTGCAGGGCCTGGTCCTGAGGCCCACCCAGCTTCCAGAGTGGGACCGCTGAGGAGGCCCAAGGCGGGCTGTGCCCCCACGTCCATCCTGAGAGCAGTGCATGTGGGGACGGTGGCCATAGCAGGACAACAGAGAAGAGCTTCCTCGGCCTGGTGCCGGCCCCTGCTGGGAAGAGCTGCCCTAGAGTCTCCTGGGTGCTGCCGCATGGCTGGGGACCTGCTCCCTCCCGGGGCACACGCTCGCTCTCTCCACCTGTGCACACACCCACAGGCTTGCACACTCCCGTGTAAGTGTGGGCACTCCGGGCCCTGCCCACACCCTCCCCCACCCGAACAGGCACCACCAGGCCTGGCATCGATCGCAGGGATGGCCTGCAAACGCCGACAGCCTGCGGCAGCCCACGTGGGTCCCCGCGGCCACGCCTGACAGTGGGTGAGAATCGCCTCGGCAGCGAGATTTATTGAACGGCGAGGCGGCGTTTGGGATGACGGTGGCTGGTCCTCCCACGCTGAATTATCTCTGGCAGAAATAAACCTCAGCTGCGCGCCGGGTCTAGATAGGCCACAATCTGTTAGCAGAAAATTGGACTGTCACCAGAGTGCCACATTCATTTGGCTGATTAAAGAGATATTAACCCACTGTCACTGGTACGGCTCCGTCAGCAGGGCTAACCGGCAGCAGGCCGGGCTGCTGCTTAGGGACAGTGGTACAGCAGGGGCGGTGTGGCTCGGGACTCGCAGACCTGCTCTGAGACCACCAGCACACCTGGATGGCCCTTCGGGTCCCGCCTGGGCAACTGCTGGCCCACCTTTCTTGGCCTTAGGACATAGAATAAGTCCCGTGGACGCCGAGCTCTGGTCCCTCATCCATGCATCTGGGGGCTGTGCTGCCCCACACACCCCCAGTCTGAGAGGCCCGCTCAGCCCCTGGCTCCTGCCTGCACAGTGTGAGGGTCAGGGACCTCATGCCCAGTGTCCCTGCAGCCTGCTCCAGGCTCAGGTCTATGCTGGCCACAGGGAGCAAGACCAGGCAAACCTGGGGTTACAGATCTGGCATGGAGACCTGGCCCACAGTATCACTGCCCCTCAGGCCTCTGGACCCAAGTCACCGGCCCCACAGAGGCGTAGGCCTGGGTGTCCTGCCAATGCTGCTGCTGCCTAGACCCCTGGTCACCAGGTGGGCACTGGAGTCCCCAGGTCTAGAATGCTGTGGGAGATGGCAGTGTGGTGCCTACTGAATACTTCCCCAACCCAGCTGGCCTGGTCCTCTCAGACAGGGTCTCCCAGGACCCAAGGAGGTTACTGCTGCTAAGGTACCTTCTGAGGGTCCTGGGGGGGTGACCAAGTCCTTCATAGTGTGTAGACGCTGGATGCCGGCAGCAATGGCCGTGTGAGCTATGGCCCACAATGCCCTGCCCAGCACTGGGCTCCCTCCTGTGTCCCCTCCAGCCCTGCCAGGGCCACACTGGGCCAGGTCCACTCCGTTCTCCCGGAGCCCTCGAGCCTCCCTCCACCCTCCAAGCAGCCAGAGTCATGCTCAGGGCAGGCAGTGGAGGCAGAGGGCATGATGCCCAGCCCCAGCCATGGGGCAGCCTCTGAACAGCCAGGACAGTAGGTCCCAGGGTGACCCTGGGTGACTGGCCCCTGGAGCCCGAGGCATTGTGGACACCGGCCGCTATCTTGTGCCACCAGCTCAGGGTCCCACATAGGAGACTGCATGATGGGCATCACCAAGCCCCAGCTCTGCCAGTCCTTCTGCAGGTCTGAAGGAGTCCCTGCAGGTCACAAGCCCCAGAGCCAGCCTCCTGCCCAACAGGCCCCCAGGGTGGACAGTCACATCAATGCTGTCCCTGCCCAGTTAAGTGTGGGGCTCTTCAGTGGCAATCGCAAAACAGCCGATACAGAATCCCTGGTCAAACAAATGGAATGTCGGGGACACAGCCGGCCTCAGACTCCATGGGACCCAGGGCTCCACCCCCAGAGTGGGCCTGGGGTCTCCCGGGTCATCTCCCAGCTCCACTGGCCCTGCAGTTTCAGCAGGCCCACCACAGTGGCCGGGCTCCAGCCGTCCACTGCGCACTCCTGCATCTCAGGGTGCGGCTGCAGAGGAACCCCAACCGTGGCCTGAACTGCCAGCGGCCATCCAGAGCCTCCAGGAAAGGCAATGGGGAGGCCCAGGGTGGACTCTGCCGTTCAAGGCCTAGTCATGTGACCACTCTGCCACCTCTGCTCTCTGGACAAGGACGTGGGCCACCTGCCTCTCCTTGGAGCTGGGGGATTGGTTAGCCCACAAGAACCAGTAAAGAACAGGGGCCAGTTTCCATCCGACCTGGAAAGCCCTGAGCAGGGCTTCACCAGCCCAGAGTGACCTTGACTCCACAGGTGGCCTCGGTACACGTTCCAGGTGCTGGACAGGTCAGGTCAGCTGAAAGGGGCTGCAGACAGTAAGCAAGTGAGGCGGTAAGCTCACCAGTCCTGGGTGCAGGGTGCCCCGCACACCACCCAGGGTCACACAGCTCTAAGGACAACCAAGAGCAAGGTGGTCAAGTCCCTCTGAGAAGGGCCGGAGGCTGAAACCTGGCAGGTGAGAAGACCCTAGGGTCTGGGAATCTCCACACCACACTTCCTGGGCCTCAGCGTCCAGGGCCCGGCCCATGGCACACCAGGACAAGATGGTGGCAGGACTCTCTCTGGGCAGAGCCAGGGTCCAGCCAGGCCAGGCCCATAAAGCCCGTGGATACCAGGACTTGCTAGGGGGTATCATTAGCCAGGATCACATGCTGCTGCTGTGGACAGCCTCCAGGGGGGCACACCTGGCCCTTGGTGCCAGCTGGGCCCTCCTCCCCTGGTTGACGTCCATCCTAGACCCCATTCAGGCAGGAGCTGCCCAGGCAACCAAGATGGCAGGAACAGCCTCAGCCAGGGATCCCCCTGCTCACTGCTGAGCCCAGAGCCACATGTGGTGCAGGCAGGCCCACGAAAGAGGAAAAGCCTGAGCTCAGAAGTGTCCCTAAGCAGAGGGCTGTCGGGGGAGGGGGACATGCAACCCAGAGGGCCGACGGGGCAGGGGGTGGCAAGCCCGAGAAAAACACTGGCATTCTGAGGGGGCCAGGCTGTTCTGCCCTCTGCCACACACGCCCTTCTCTGGGTTGGGCAGCCCAGGAGCAGTGAGGAGCAGGGGCAGAATGACACGTGCCAGGCAGGCCAGCACTCCCTGGCCCCTGGAGCCCCCTCCCTATGTGTGGTGAGCCATCATGGCATCCAGATCCCCTGCTTGACGCGCTGGCCTCCTGCTAGTATCCCAGGGGTGTGTGAAGTGCCTCTCCACCTGCTGACCCTGGGGATGGGCGCAGCCTGAGGACATGGCAGGGTGGAGGCCACAGCTGCCCCGCTCAGCCTCCTGGAATTGCCGCGACAAAGGGGCTCCCTTCCCGCAAAGCACACCCCTGAGTCCTGGAGGCTGGAAGCCTGAGGTCGAGGGGTGACGGAGCTGGCTCCTCCTGAGGCCCCTCTCCCGGTCCCCCTGTGCCCCGGTGTAGTGGGCCTCCGTGCGTCTACGTCTCCACCTCCTCGTACGAACACCATCGGATTGAACTAGCCCCCACCAACCTCATCTACCTACTACCTCTCTAAAGTTCCTGACTCCAGATACACTCTGAGTGAGGGCCTGGCAAGGCCTCGCACAGCCTCCAGCTCAGCCCAGGGCTGAGAGGGCCTGTCTGCCCCCGAGCCCCTGCCAGCTGCTTCCAGGCCCGCTGACAGAGTTGGGGATAGTTTGGTCCTTGGTCACTTGGTCGTCAACATCTGGGCAGAGCACCCCGGCACGAGCACAGCGTGAGATACCCAAGAGCAATCCATGATTGGATTAACTATGTATCGATTTATGATTTAGAGGATGCAGGCCCAGCTGTTAACAAAGGTTCCCAACTGAGTCTCACAGCCCTGGGGACTTCCTTCTGCAGCCTTCCTGGCTACAGAGTGGGGAGACCCTGGGGAAAGGGGTGTGGCTCCCCTGCCCTCCCGCCCACCCTTGCCCTGGCCAGGCATGCCACTGGTGCTGCCTGCTGCCCCAGCCTGAGCTGCTGGTCCTGCCCTGGGAGTGCTTTGTCCCTGTTCTGCCCCCCACCCCGTGACTCCCACTGGCACTGAGGTCATCTCTGGCTTTCCTGCAGCTCGGGCAGGAGAGGGGCTGCGGTCTGAGCTGCTCCGACCCCTGCTGCTGCTGCTCTTGGACGCCCACTCCACCAGGGGCCAGGCCCATGGGTGCCTCCAGGCTCACCCTCTCCTGAGCAAGCGTGGTTTTTAACAAAAGGATTTTATTATTTAGAGGGACTTTCTAGGTTCACGGCAAAACTGAGCAGGAGTCCCGAGGATTCTCCTAGTCCCATCTCGCGGGCTCAATGCACGGCCTCCCGCACTGTCAGCGTCCCCACCAGAGCAGGGCCCGCGTCGCTGCTGCAGTTGCGGCCGTGCATTCTGGCAGCTGCTGCTCCACTGTTGCGGTGAGGCTGCGTGAGCTGCATGAGCTGCCCTGCTGCACTGTCACAGCCGACGGACCCGAGTGACGTGGCTTTGCACCCACAGTTTACGTCGGGCTCTCCCTGGCAAGGGACATTCTGTGGGTCTGGACCAGTGGTGATGTCAGGGGTCCACCACGGCAGAACTGTCCGGAAGTCTCATGGTCCTAAACCGTCCTGCTCCACCTGCCTGTCCCTCACCTGCCTGGCAACCACCGACCCTTTCCCAGGATGGTGTGGGCGGGGAACCCGGCAGCACGCCAAGGCCTTCGCAGAGGCTCCTCTACTTCCCTGTGGGCACTTCAGTTTCTGGGAAGGTATTTTTATTGTACCCATTTAATGGACTTGTTCAAGAAAAGCAGCTCAGCTTTCCACACCCCAGGGCCCCAGTGGAAATGGGATGCATGTCCACTCCTGACCACACCACTGTCCAGTGGCCTTGGAGCACCACTGGCTGGGCCAGCACATCAACAGCCTCTGGGGCCCAGGGACAAGGACTAGCTGGACATGGCTCTGTCCTGGGCCTTGGACGTAGGGCTGCAGCTCTCGGAGCTGAGGTCCGACCCCTGTTAATCTAGGCCACGCACCAAAGCCCTGTGGAGGAAGCCCCTGCAGAGGAGCCGGCCAGGCTTCCGCAGGCCCCATGCTGCTCCGGAACCGGCAAAACGCAGTCGGGACTGCTCAGCAGGACCGGGCGCACTATCAATAATCACTATTTTAAGACTCGCATGTTGAGTCTTAATGGCATTACTAGGGCACAGGATTAAGCCCGGGAAGATAATTACCAGAATATCAGACTCCAAAGTGTAATCACATCTGTTAATGACACGCTAGGCAAATCCCCAGGATTGTGTGTGAGGCTGTCCCCAGGAGAGCCCCTCTCTCTGCAGACGTAAACACCCACCTGCCTGGGCTGCCCCTCCCACAGCCAGGTGAGCATGGCAGAGGGGAGTGGGCCAGCAGACCCAGCCCGGGCAGGGAGCTCAGATCCCTGCCGAGATGCAGGGCCACGTTGGTGGAGGCAGACACATCCTCACACTTGTGCATGCGTGGCTCCTCTGGGAAGGCACCCGCCCCAACCCATCCAGCGACCCCCTGAGCCTCACCGTGAGATGCTGTCGGGGGAAGCCCTGAGGGTCAGCAGGCCCAGGGCAGTTTGCAGGCTGGTCTTCGTGAGCCTGAGCAGAAACCCATGGGGAGGTGGTGGGAAGGTACAGAGGGACCTGGAACGGTGGGCAGGGCTGTGACTCTTGGGCCTAGCCGGCTGGAGGAGGGCTGATTGGCAGATGTGGGAGCCCCCAGTGGTTGCAGCAGATGACACTCTGGGGAGCTGGCCTCCCAGTGGGAAGGCAAACAGCTCTGCGTCATAAAACCCCTGGGGTCAGCCTCCTGGGGACAGTGGCCAGGTGGAGGAGGGAACAGAGGTCAGTGTCCTGCCACCATACATCCGTGGCCTGCCACCTGCCCACCATGTTGTGGGTAGCCAGTGGTGGTGACCAGCTGTGTAGGCTGCAGCCCTGGCTTGCCCTGAGCTTCAGGTGGACCCTCCTGATGGGGAGCTGCCGCGCTCCCAGCCGTTGCAGGCTGTACACTCACGCCGAGTCCCGCGTGGGCCCCAGCCCTGCCCTGCCCAGGGAGAGCTCCCCTGGCCCCATCTGCCATGGGCACTCCACCACCAGCCTGCCCAGGATCCTCCTCGGCAGTCTCCAAGGCTCAGTCAGGGCCAAGGTTGGAAGCAAGCTGGCCGGGGTCGAGGCAGCACCCTCTGTGCCCTCAGCCAACAGCTCAGAGCCGCAGTGTCCTGGGAGGCACAAAGGCACAGCTCACAGCTGGGAAGCCAACGGGCCGCTCAGGGGTCTCCCGCCTGATGGGGCAGTCGTCCTCTGGGAGCAGGGCACCACCAGCCAGGATTGCACAGGAGGGTCCCAGGGCACGTGCTGGGGCCCCAGCTTGCAAGCTTCTGGCCTCCTCACGGTGCCATAGGACACCCAAGGGCACCACCCACTCCAGAGCTCAGATGCTCCAGAGGAGAGTCCACTGTCCTCAGTGTGTCCCTTCTGTTCCTGACCAGGAGCTGATGGGTGTCGTGAGCCACTGGCCCAGCCCCCTGGGTGTGGGGCAGAAGGGGTCATCTCCCTGCCAGCCAGAGCATGTGGTGCCCTCTGGCCTCTGCCCATGTGAATGTGCCCCCTCATGGGCTCCTTCCTCCACAGGTGAATGTCCCGAGCACCTGCAGGGCACCGGCCACAGGGACAGGGGCACAGGTGAGCCTTCTCCTTGCAGAGCTTTCTCTTTGCTGGTAGAGATCCTGAATTAGAAAAGTTAGAAGGAATAGGTGGCTGGGAGCAGCCAGGCCTGCCCTGCACCCAGCGTCACAGAGGGGCCTGGAGGACTCCTAGGAGGAGGAAGGACCCAGCCACACAACTCAGAGCAGAGCGGCCGGTGCAGCTTGGAGCTGGTCTGCAGAGACCCCCTGAGCCTGGCAGGCTCCTCTGTGCTCTGTCCCCTCCGGGTGGCCTGGAGTCAGTGTCCAGATGGGAGGCAAGTTCAGGTGGAAGGGGCACCATGAAGGAGAAGAGCTGGCCCTATGGGATCCCAGGCAGCAGCCCCACTCAGCCCACACCGCAGCCCTGGGCCTCGGGCAGACACCAGTGGCTGCCCTGCCAGGTGGAGAGTCGGCAGCTGCAGTGCGGGGGAGCCAGGGAAGTCCCCCCTCAGGTTTGCCTGTGTGCCCTCTGCTCCAGGGCAGGACTTGCCCTCCACCAGCCTTGGAGTCCAGCACCATCCAGCCTTCAGGGAGCAGCCCCACGGTGCCCTCTCTGAGGGGTTCGCCCTGGTCAGCCAGCACGGCCTGCAAGTCCCTGTGATGACGACCACCTGTGTCGTCCCTGTGATGCCCACCCCACAAGGCTGAGGCCCCACTCTGCAGAAACCCCAGGGAACCTCCCCCCTGCCTCCCTGCCCCCATCCTCCCCGCCCCGGGGTCTGCTTCTGCACCCTCTGACCTGTGTGCCACTCCCACCTGAAACACAGCCTGGCTCCCATCTCCCCAAAGGGACACTGGCTCCTACTTGTCCCAAGAGGGATCCCAGAGGCAAACCTTCAAAGCCTGGATTCTGGGGAGGCTCCGGGGACTGTGTTCCTTGCCAAAAATAAAAGCAGACCCTAGAAGCCTTTGCCATACAGTGACATCGCAGTTAACGGAATTGTCACTTGAGCTGGATTGTGATTAAGTTCCTTTTGAAATAAGCGCCGTGGGGACCAAGCAGTGGCCGCACTTGGCTATATTTGCGGTGGAGGCTGCAGAGTGGGGCGGGCTGACTTCTGTTGCCCCGAGAACTTACAGGGAGGCGTGACAAGCTCCAGTCACAGTCAGAGAACCAGAGACCCGCGGTGGTGGCCCTGAAATAATCTCATTTCTTTTAGCCCCAGGGATAGAAACGCTGAAAACGAAACCTGAATTTAATTGTGTGCACTGTAGAAACACAGAGTAAATTGAACTTCTGGGTTTGTCTGTGAGCGTCTGGGCACCGCCAGGAGGAGCAGGGCCCTGGACCGTGGAGCTGGCCGTGTGAACGGCCTCAGACTCAGATGAGAGTCTTGACCACGCACGTCCCTCTGAGGCTGCCTCTCAGAGGAAGCCTCCATTGCATGGGAGAAACCTGCCTCCTCTGGGCAGCCACTGCCTGGTGGTCCTGTTCTCCTCTCAGTCCAGCGCATCTCCTGTTGCCTCTGGACCCACGACCGAGCAACGTGCTCAGGGACAGGAGTCTCACCCCGGAGCTGGCTCGAGTCCCTGCACCGCGTTGTTCGGCTGCAGAAACCTGGGGGGAGTCTGGGAGGCTCTGCTCGCCTGTGGCCAGCGGGGGATGCGCGCCCCGCTGTGGCTCACACAGCCAGAAGGAGCGTGGCAGGTTGGGCGAGTTGGGCAGGTGGGTCAACAGGCCTGGACTCAAGGTGGCCAGCAGCCCAGCACACTGGACCCCAGAACTTCCCTGGGGGAGGCGCTGTCCTGAGAGGAGCAAGGCTGAGGCACTTGGATGGTGCACATGCCTTGCCCCAGGCCCAGCTGGTGCCCTGATTTAAAGATGCTCCAACCGCATGCCCGCACCCGCTCTCAGCTCTGGGGCAACGGTCTGAAAGCAGTGTCCCTGGCCACAGCCAGGTGCCGGAGGGCTACCCTCCCTCTGGGGGCTGCAGGACAGGATCCACCCCTGGTTACCTCCAGTTCCAAAGCTGCCTGTGACTTTGGCTTCAAGGCCATCCCTTCAGATCCCAGCTCCATCTGCACTCGCTCTCCTCTGGGAGGCCCAAGTCTCCTGCCTCACGGGAGACACGTGACGGTGCTCAGGGTCCCCCTGAGTGACCCAGCGCCTCAGCTTACCCACACAGCAGGCCACACACCCACGTTCTGGGTCGGGACCTGGCTGTCTCGGGAGAGCCAGGAGGGCCAGGGTCTGCTCTCGCCTGCTGTCCCCAGGGCAGGTCCCCGACTCCAGTGGGAATGAGGTTCTGAAGTAGCAGCAGACAGGGCTTCACTTCCAGTGCCCTGCAGGCAGGGACCATGGGCCATGGGGACGGTTCTAATCAGAAGCCTGACCTGCAGTGACCTCAGTCCTGGCTGGGGACCATGGTGTCTGCAGGAACACAGGGGTGGACCCCGAGCGAACCTGGGCAGACCAGCAGGACAGGACGCTGCCGCAGCTGCTGCCAGAGCTCCCGCGGGCATCGCCACACAGCTCGGCTTCCCCCAGCTTCCAGAGACACTCGTGGCTCAGGGCTCCAGGTGGACGGAGGCGCCGTGCTCAAGTTCTCACAGAAAGGAGCACCAGAGCCTCCTGCCCAGCCACCAGGCCTTGGGCACCTGGCCTGAGAGCCGGGAGCAGGAACAGAGGGTCGAAGCTCGTTCCCCAGGACCCGCACCCACCAGGAGGAGGAAGGCAGGCGGAGGCCAGGAGACCCAGGTGCCAGCCACGTCCACTCCAGCGGGGGCCACGTGGGCTGCAATGACATTTCCAGTCCCTGGAAGTACAGCTGTGCAGACAGAGGGGCCAGGACATCCTTGTCAGTCCCCAGGTCTCCATCCCTCATCTCAGTCCCTTCACTGTTCACACAGCTTGCTCTTCTCCCTCGATGACATGTCAGAGGGACGTGTTATCTCCCTGACAATGGATCACTGCCACCGTGGCTGTCCTGTGCTGTCCTGAGCCAGAGTGCACCTAGTGGACGAAGGGTACTCGGTGGGACAGCCCCTGGGCTGTCCTGGTCAGGCACTGGGCTAGCTCGTTTCTCAAGGAGTAAGGGTCCCCTGGGAGGTGGCTCTGCACCCACCCAAGGTCTCCCAGCCCAGCCCTATGGGGGGGTCCTTCCATGTTCCAAACACACCTTGCTGGCCACCAACACTGCCCGTACCCATGCACGGCTGGGTTTGCTGTGGCCCAAGAGCACCAGGCACTGCGGCAAAACCAGCCCTCACACCTTCCCAGAGGCGCCAGCAGCTTGCTCAGAAGGGTGCCCCAGGCGTCCAGCATCTGATGACGCTGGCGTGGGGAGAAGGCTGTCCCTGCCCTCACTACTCCTAGTGCTCCTGAGGCCAGCACCTGCACTGAGGCCCAGCTGCTGGAGTTCGGGTGTGCGCTGTGCTCCAGCTGCCCTGACAGGCCAGGGCCTAGGCCGGCCACCTTGCCTGCGTCACCCACTCTGGGTGCTCTGTATCCCCAGTGGACATGGCTCCCCTTGCTGCCCACACGAGGTGGCTCCCCTGAGCTTGGCCCTGGCCCGCTGCACGGGGACAGCATCCCTCCAGGTCCCTCAGTGTTTCCAGGAGCCCAGGCCTGACCGCCTGACCAGGAGGGGTGGAGCAGGCTGCTCCCCTCTCTCCGGCTCCCTCTCTCCCCGTGGCCCAGGGAGCTGTTCAAGTTCACTAGCTGGAATCACTCATGCTCAGAACCAGCCCACCACCTCCCCCGGAGACCTGCTGTCCACCAGAGCCTGGTATCAAGGCTGATAGGGCGAGACCCAGGCAAGGACGTGGGTGGGGAGGCAAGGGGAGCTGCACCCTTGTGCTGGGGGCAGAACTTCCTAGGAGGCCATGGACGAGGTGGACGAGGCCAGAGCCTCCCTTGCTGCCTGTTTCCCCAGTCTACTCTGAAGAGTGGTCTGGACCAGCCCAGCCCTTCCAGAACAAAGCCCCATGTCCCGCGTGTGTCCTCACGGCCTTGTCCACCAGAGGTCAACATGGCCGAGAAGTCAGCCCCAGAGATGGACGCTCTGAGACCAGGGGTCCAGTGTGGGCCTCCTGCTGCAGGCCTGGCTGCAGACTCAGTGCCACCTCACAAGCCCTCATTCCTGGGGTTCTGTGATCTGATGACATAGGCCCTGCTGCCCATGTGCCCCAGCTGTGTCTCTTCTCCATCCCCTCCCCCCGCAGGGCCTCTCCCCACTTTCTTGGGCTGTAGCTCTCGGCCTAATTATCTCTAACCTTCTGTTCGAGGCCTGCTGTCCTTGCCTGATAAAAACCAGTAACTTTGAAAGCAAACTGGGTCTTAATTTTCCTTGACAGCCCGCTTGAAGCATGCGGGCCGAGCTGGGGTTTAATTAAATGCACATTCGTATTCCAAACAAATTAAGTACAATTAAGGACTCTGAGTTATGGGTATCTATCACTCCGTGATGTTTTTGTAAAAATTACCCCATCGAGATCAAAGTCGGAGGATCCTTGCCTTAATTGCTTCATTAGGGCGCCGTGCACCAGGCTTCGTGAGCACCGGCCCTGGTGTCTCTTTGGGAGTTACTCAAACGGCGGCTCTTGGAGTAATTGCTTCCATATTTCTCTCCTGGAGACGTCCCGGGCTCCACGGATCAAATGCAATGGCTTCAGGGACCTAGCTCTGCTCTGGTGCCTGTGCCCGTGGCCGAGGCGATTTCATGGCGCCTGCACTGAGGCCCTGCTCGGCTGGCTGGTGGGTGGCCTGCCCTTGCCCTGCCCATGCCTGGCCTCTTAGCTGGGGCAGCTGGTGGCCCAGGGAGGGGGGCTCAAGCCAGCACACAAGTCCACCAAACAGGTGACACCCTCTACCTCCACCCTCCATGGGCTTGGCAGCCCCCAGGACCATCTGCAAGGCCTGCTCCAGCTGCCCCCCTCTTGCTCTGAGTTGGGGAGTGGGGCGGGGCCCACCTGAACCCCCAGGCCTGTGGGAGCCAAGCACTCACCCCAGGCTGAGGCAGGAGCCCCGGCCTGCTGACCCTGGTTCTGGGCCCTCAGAATGGTTTGCAGCCCCCACCCCACCAGAGGCTCCGCCAGACCCTGTGGTTGACCCTAAGCCCCATGTCCACCCTCCCCAGAAGGTGTTGCCACCACCCAGCCCTGGAGCAGGGAGGACATGCAGCTCCTGCCTCCTGGGACAGAGTTGCCAGGGTGCCCAGCACAGCCGCCCCCTGGAGAGGCTCATGCTGGGCCCCAGCGCACCTGAGCCCCGAGTGGAGGCCATGGACTGAGCTAGTGCCGCCAGGTGAGACGGGACACCAGTACCGCATGACATGCGCGTCTTTCAGCAGGTCCTGTGCAGCACTGGAGCCTCCCTGCACCAAGAACCCAATCACTCTCTGGAATTCACTGCAGCTCCGCGTCGGCCACACAGGGGACACCTGGCTGCCGGAGGAAGCCGTGGAGGGAGGACTTGAGCTCAGAAGCTGCCAGGACCTCCCTCTGCCTCCCAGTTGCCCCCAGCCCCACGGCCCGGCATGGACAAGTGCCCGCGGGCCTCACTCCTAACCCACACGGAGGCAGCACCAGGCCCAGGGCCTGAGGTACCAGGCCCCTCAACCCCACCCTCCAAGTCAGTCAGGCCCTGTGTCCATCCACTTCATGGCCACCCCAACTGAGCCTCCACCCCAGTGGTCCCCACTTTGCTCCCTCATTCCAGCAGGCGCCCTTCACGGGGAAGTGGGGTGAGACTCCCTGGGGCCCAGGAGGAGACTGCTGGGGGCTCAGTACGTGCCCCACTGTGGGTGGGCCTGTGACCCCAGAAGAGGCACTGAAGTCCCACCCTAGATGGAAGCAGGGCCACTGCAGACACCATTAGCTAAGGCGAGGTCACGCTGGATGAGGGTGACCCTGGGTCCAGTACAGCTGGTATCCTTGTAAGAAAAGGAGAGGACAGTGGGGCAGAGAAAATGGCTGAGTGGGGACAGAGGCAGAGGCCACCAGAGCTGGGAGAGGCAGGAAGGGCAGGGGAGGCACAGCCATGCAGTGCCTTGAGTTTGGACTGCCAGCCCCGGACTGGCGGTAACCGGATGCAGCATCAGCAGGAAGCTCAGCCACACCCCAGGAGCACCGAGCTCAGCAGGGTGTTGGGGGGGAAACTGCTCAAGACCCCAAAACTCCAGGAGGGGGCTGCTCAGCTGGGCCCTCCAGGGAGGGTGTGGGGTGCCAGGGACAGCCTCCCTCAGCCGCAGCCACCCCTGCTCCGTGGGCCCAGCCTGTCCCCTGGAGCCTCAGCCCCAAGCCTTGGCCCATTTGCACCAGACAGTCCTGGACAGGAGGAACTTTCGACGGGGTCCTGACCTCTGTTGATCAGGGCTGTCAGACATCTTTAGCTGTCACTAAAGTGTCACGGGAGTGACTGGATGTGAGACGTCGATAAGCCAGAGCCACACATCCTGCTCCGAGGGTGGAGGCACCTGGGCAGGAGGAGGGAGGCAGAGGGCATGGGGCCCTGGCCCTGCCAAGCCAGCAAGTCTGGGCTCCGGCCACCAGCACTGAAAGCCACAGGGTGGAGCTGAGGTGGCCGAGCAGGTCCAAAGAGACCGTCCCAGCTCCAGCATGGCCAGCTGGTACCTGCTCCAGCCAGGGAGGCCAGCCCTGCCCTGACCCCCACCCCCAGGCCAAACTGGGTCCCATGGAATGTGATGGCTTGCGGAGCCTCAGTAAGGACAGCAGAATCAGTTCACCACCTGCTCTCCCTCTGACGCTGGGCCCACCCGTGGGAAGGTGCCCTTACCAGCCCATCCTCTCCCTCAGGGCGGAGGCTCAGGCTATAGTGCCAGTCGCCCTGCAAGTGTGGGTGAAGGGGACTCAAGTTGGTGGAGCAAGTCCTCTCCCTGCCAGAACCAGGCAGGTGCAGGAGCCTCCTCTTGGCTGTGGCCCACAGTGCCCTGGCTGTCCGCTAGGCTGGACAGTGGGGCTCTGGAAGCTCACTATCGCCAGCCAGAGGCCGCCCTCACAACTGCCTCCCGCTGACAAGCTCATTGAAGATGCATAGCTCCATTAGCATAGCGCAGAGGGCCATTGAATATGCATAGCTCTATTAGCATAGCGCAGCCCCAGGGGCGATCCACTCCATAAACCTTTAAGTAGAAATCAAAACAGGCACCGAGGGAGGGCAGGTGCGAAGAGGCCCCAGGTTCAGCCGGAGCTCCTGGGGGCCCCTCGCAGGCAGTGGCCCTCAGCCCCAGTGCCCAGCAGCCCCTGAGGGGGCGAGGGCCAAGGAGGGGTTCTGGAGGAGACCTTCTGTCTCCGGTGCCAGGGTCTCAAGGCCCTGAGAGCAGTTTGAGACTCGTCTGGAGCCCCATCCATCTTGGGGTCCTCTCTCCACCAGTCCAGCCCAGCTTGGCTTCCTTCGGGGGACAGCGAGTCCCCATCTGGGAAGAGCCGACAACCCTTTCTTCCCTTGCAGTCCTGGAGGTAGGACTCAGAGCATCGTGTCCAGGCAAGCCCCTCTCCCCGTACCCCAGCCAAGAGGTAACAAGGAAAAAGGAAAGAGCCTCCATCAGCAAGACCCCCCAGAGGCCCTGCGCCCCCCGCCCGCACGACAGGCCCGCCCTGCAGCCAGGCTTCAGTTCTGCTCTGCCCAGGTGCTCACAGGGTTGGCAGGGCCTCTGCTGCCCGCACCCCTGACCGTTTCCCTGTACTCGCCCTGGCCACCCCGTGGTGGCATCTGACGCAGGTCATGCTTCCTTACAGCCGTGGCTGCTGGGTCCCCACCCCAATTCCCTGTGGGCCACATCCCCCTTCCTGATCCCTCCACTGCTTCCTATCTCCCTGACCTGGATATGTGGGCTACCTGGGGCCCAGGCCAGCACCTTCTCTGCCCCGCTTGGAGCCTCACTCAGTACCTCTCCAGAGTGTCATGGCCAGTCCGTCCTTCTGAGCTCCAGGGGTCACTATGGCCTTGGCACTCTGGTGGCTGCTGAGCCAGTGGTGTCCACCCAGGGGTGAGGACAGGAAGGGCCCACACTGCTTTATTCAAGGCCCCAAGCCACCATCCCTGCGAGGAGACACTCAGGCCCCTTCAGGGACACTCCTCTGAGAACCCTGAAGGGAAACCTCCCTGGGCTGGTCTTGGCTCCAGGGAGGGGGAGGGGCTGGGGGAGGGGAGCAGAGCTCCAGAGGGTCCACTCTCCAGAGACCCTCCTGTGCCCACCTGCCTTGGGTGGGGTCCCCTGCCCCAGGGGAGTTGCGGACACTTCCTGAGCCCTGGTGACCTCACTAGACAGGGCTCTTCTTACAGGCTGCACTGATGGCCAGGCCTCGGGACACTACCACGTCCAGTCTGGCCAATCCCCAGCATTGCCCCCCACTCCATGGTGATGACTTCCCCGCTGTGCACCCAGGGGACACAGGGGAGGACTCTGGGGCCAGGGGCTGCCCTCCTGTCTCCATCCCGACCCAGCTTGCCCCCGGCCACGTTCTGACACAGCTCTGGTGGCTCCCCCACCGGCAGCAGCTTCTCCCAGGCCAGGAGTCTGGGTGGTCTTAGATCAGGCATGCCCTAAAGGGGACCAGTGACCCACATCTTCACATGGTCTTCCCCCCAACTCACTTCCAGCCCCAGAGCATGTCCTAGGTCACAGGAGAGTCACTCCTTGGTCTGGGGGAATGTGGAATGCCTGAGGGCCAGGAGGACGTGGCTGCGTGCTGAGCCCAGGGTCAGGGCTCCTGGGCCGAGAGCAGCCCTGGTCCCACCACCACCAGGAGACGCTCCAGCCAGCTGCTGGGAAGTGGGCGCGTCCCAGCCGAGCCGGTCACACAGCCAACAGCAAGGAGAACGGAGCCCAGCGTGCCAGACTGGCTTGGGGAGGTGGGGTGGCATGCGGGGGTGAGGGCAGGGGCCAGGCGTGTGGCACTCGGCCCTGCAGCATGGGGAGCTGACCTGCTGGCCTTGCTCTGCAGAGTGAAGGCATCCAGGAGGACACGGAGCCCCAGCGCAGGCCGACCCCCTCCTGCCTCCCCTGTCCTTGCTCCTCCCGCTCCTCCCACGAACCACCCATGCTGCCGCTCCTGCGGGCCTGGCTAGATGCTGCCTGGACTCCAGGACCCTCTCTGGCCCAGCTGGGGAACCTAGGAGTCTCCCTGCTCTGGGCCTTGGGTCCCTCCGTGCCCCAGAGGGACACCAGCCCAGCCCAGAGCACAGGTACTGATGCCACCCCCCCTCACAGCACCGCACAAGCGGAGCACTGGATACCAGTTGTGGGCGGCCCCGAGCAGAGCTGGACCCACAGGTGGTCCGAGCAGAGGGCGGGCTGTGGTACCTCAGGCCCGTCCACTGGAGGAAGGAGGCCCTGCCTCAGGCTGCCCCGAGCATGAGCAGCTGAGGCTTCAGGGCATCTGAGCAAGAGGCTGTTAGTTCTGGGGCAGGGCGAGGGCTGCTGAGGACCGCGGGCCAGCCCACTGGGCCACTAAGAGTTGGGAGAGGTGGAGAGGGACATTTCAGGCAGGTGGAGGCTGAGCCTGGGATGTGGGGTAGCTCAGGACCAAGCAGGAGATGGGGGCCGGCGCAGGGGCCTGGGACGCATGCAGAGACCAAGCCGCCTGAGCCAGAGGGACACCTGTGGCCCTGGAGGAAGGGGACTGGACATCCCACCTCCAGAGACTAATGCTGCCCCTCCTTTGGCCACCCAGCACATTGGCTCTCATGTGGCTCCTGGGAACAGGAACCCTCCCCCTGGGTTCCTCAGTGTAATGGGGGTGGGGCCCGAGGGGAGGAGGGGTCCAGTGGATCAGTTAGGGGCTTTTCACCGAGCCCCAGGTTGGAAGGGTCAATGGGTGCTTCTCAGATGGGACCTCTCGAGGCATCTACAGGGTCACTCCCTCTGCGTCGGCCACTCCTCAGAGTAGGTCTCTGATGTCTCCACCTCTCCCCCACACCTGGGGGAGGGGGCACCTGGTGCCTGCATGCGAGTGCGGGGCAGACGGGGCCCAGGGTGCAGGGTGGGCTACGTGGCTGGGCTCAGGGCAGGAAGGGGTCTCATCCAGATCAGGGAGACAGGAGGGAATTGCAAATCCCATTGCCTTCCCTTGCAGCAGAGTCCCTGCTGCTGGGGCTGCGGAGGGCCAGGAGGGAGGGCGCTGGCTGGCCGCTGGGCCGTCAGGTCTGCGAGTTATTGATTGACAAGCACAGTGAGTCTCACACAGGAATGGGTCTTTGGGGAAGATGCTGCTGGGGTGCGGTGGCACTAAGCCTCCAGCTGCTGTGGCAGGTCCTGGGGCTGCAGGAAGAATCATTCTCATCGTGGATAGGACGACGGAGAGAGGACAGGCCGGGTCAGCGGGTGGCTGCACAGAAAATGAGTCCCCGGGGCGGCAATAATCGTGTCAGGGAAAAGTCAAGGTCTCGGGAAGCCCTCATCTGCGATGGCTTCTGACCACAGCAATATATTTATGAAAACAATGGTCTGCCCAGGGCCCTGGGCTGAGTGCATTGGGGACTTAACCCCCGTGTGACCAGAGGCTTGGGCAGCTGGGCCCAGAGCACCAGCCCAGCCTGCAGAGGGGTCCTGTGTCCCTCCACAGGGCACAGACAAGCATGGCCTTTCAAAATACTCCTGTGCCTTCCAGGGAAGCCCACCCTGCCCAAAGCAGGGCCCTCGCTCTGGGCTCACAGGCATAACGGGCCCCCAGCCTTACCTCCCCCCAAAGGGCAGGAGTGTGTGGCTAGCAGGGAACAGGGAGAGGAGACGGGCAAGAAGCAGGCCCCTGCCCGTGGAAATTCTGCCCTCTGCACGCCCTCGAAGACACCCCCAGTCCGCCAGCCTCACATGCCTTGGCATCAAGATGCAAAGAGCTCTTTGAGCGTTCCCAGACCCCACATGCCCGCCCTCCTGAGCAGACCCTGTCATCACGGCTGAATCCACAGGACAGGAGGGGGCGGCGAGTCGTTACCATGGTTATTTATCAGTTTGTCCATTTACCTCCTGCTCTGCTCCACCAAGATTTAAAAGCATGATTACTGAACATGCGTGTGATCAATAATAGATCTGCTGAGCTCGCCAGCCAGGCCAGTGCCCTGACCCGGCAGCCTCCGTCCAGGCCAGACACGCAGCCCTCATTCCCAGAGCCCCACGGGGCCCCGAGGACCCCTGTCCAGGAGGAGGGTCTTCCTCTATGCCCCAGGTCTGGTGGGGTCCTCCCAGGAAGGACTTGAGCCCTCCCAGCACTTCTTGGCAGGGACAGAGAAGAGGGGACTGTTCCTCACCTGTCATCAGAGTTTATCTTTAGGCTTCTCACTGAAAACCAGGGTCCCCCACCTGGGAGTGGTGGACTGAATAGAGGCCCCAAATTCATACCTACCCCAGCCAGATCTCAGAATGTGGCACTGTTTGGACTGGGCCTTGTGGGTGTAACCAGTGACGGAACTCCTCCCTGTTCTTCTCATTTCTTTTCCTTTATCCCCCACCCCCAACCAGGTGGGGTCTTGCTATCCCCCAGGCTGGTCTCCTGCTCCCAGGCTCAAGCAATCCCTCCCACCTGCGTCCGGGCAGCTGGGCCACAGGCGTCCACAACAGCACTTGGCCTATGGCTAAGGGTCTCCAGATGAAGTTTCCTGGATTCAGGGTGGGCCCTAATCTAATGGCTAGTGTCCTGTGGGAGAGAAGACACAGACAGCTGTGTGACGGGGGGTGCAGCCACAGCCCAGGGACTCCTGGAGCCCCCAGAAGATGAAGGAGGCAGGAAGACTCCTGCCCCAGGGTGGATTTGAGGTCTGGGTTCCAGGCTGCAAAACCCCATTCTCCCTGAGTGACCAGGGGACAGAGCTTGGGCTGTCTCAGCCTGTGCATTCCCACGGACATGGGGTCTTCCTAAAACCCCCTCCAACTGCCAGCCACGTGGCAGACGCCTCCATCACAGAAATCAGCAGACTCAGAGACTGACCAATATCTGTGTGGGCAGCACAAAACAATACAGGGGTGCCTTCCTCCCGCTCCCGGCCAGGACCTGGCCTCAGCACACAGGTGCATCTGCCCGCTGGACACGGCTCACCATCACCCCTCCCGGAGGGACCCTGCCTGAAGACTGCCAATCAGATATTCAAATGCACGTCAGGTGACCGTGGTAGCAACCCACAGCACGCTGACTCCTGCCCAGCAGACACAAGAGTGGACAGAACAGGAAGGACACCACCGGCCTCAGCAACAGGCGACCGACGGCATTGTCTCCCAGCCTGGCAGGGCAGTGAGGGTGGAGATGACATGGTCTCTTCCAGGACCCATGTGGGCTCAGCTGGCCCAGTGCTCAAGACAGACGAGGCAGGGGTGACCAGAGGGGGTCAGGGAGGTCGAAAGAGGGGCACAATAGCCAAGGTCCCCACCACCCCATGCTTGCCCAGAGCCTCCCTGGCCCAGGGAGCTGGCCCCAGGGGCCTGTTTTCCTTTCTCCCAAAGGTGAAGTTGAAGCCCTCACCAAGCGCTGCCTCCCTGCACATGTGACGCCTTCCCTGTGTCCTATCCCACCTCCAGGGACATTGATTGCTAGTGAAAAGCCAGGAGTCCAAGCTGAACCGCCATTTGCTTTCCGTAATGGTACCTTCTCAACCTTGAAACTAGTTTCTGTTTTGAAAATTATCTGACATCTGAAAATAAGCTGATTCCAGGACAAATGCTGGCCGGCAGGGTTGTGCCCACAACCGGAGGGCCACCAGCCAGGAAGTGACTCTGGGTCTGCTGACACAGCTGGCAAGGACATGTGGACATGGGACTGATGCTCCTGCTGGGCACACTCCCCCTCCTGCCCCTGCTCACTCCAATCTGGGGCCTGCTGACCCCTGGAGGGACAGGACACAGCCCGGAAACCAAGCCACAGGGCTTCCTCGAGGGGGACACGAGTTCCCCTGGGTGGGGTTTCACAGTGGGCACCCATGGGTGTGTCCATGCATTGAGCACACAAGGCACCCATGCAAGGGGGCACACGCAAGTTCACGTGTGTGCACCGCACAGCGTGGTGACAGGCCTGTGCGTGAGGAGATCCAGTGTGCGCCCGCATACACGCACACATGCGGGGCCAGAGTTGCCAGGAGAGTGCGCATGTTTCCACCTCGGGCTGGAAGGTACACAGAGCGCCTGCAGAGAGGCCGGCCCAGCACTGACCCCTACGGCTCCGCGCACGGGCAGGCATCCAGCCTGAGCCCAAGGAGGCCCTCCCTTGGCAGCCCCAGCAGTCCCGAACTTGGTCCCTGCCTTTGACGTAGGCTCTGAACACACCTCGGGGAGAAGAGCAGAGGCTCTGCCTGGCCCTGACAGGGGCCTCGAGGGTTCTGCAGAAAGGACCAAGGTCCTGGCAACAAGCAGAGAGCGGGCACCCCACCAGGCCCCAGTGCCAACCTCGGGGCTCCTCATTGTTCACTGGCCAGTGTCCAGGACACAGACTGCACAGGCCTGCAGAGCTCAGAAAGATAGATGGGTTCAGGCACTCCCCAAGGCTGCCCCTGGCCGTGGGGCCACCAGGCCAGGGCCACTCGGAACCCAGGGAACAGGCATGGGGTTCACCTGGTTGCACCCAGGGCAGGCAGGTGGCACCACACCCCTCCACGTCCGCCTGGACAAGCACAGGCCCACGTGCTATTTTGAGGCTGTGGGCGCCAGGCTGAGCCACTCAGTGTCACCAGGAGCCAGGCAGGGGGAGGAGGGCAGAACCTTCAGAACTAATGTCAATTTTCTGCATCAAATATTTTGATAATTAAACAAAGCTGATCAAGAGAGGCAAGCAGCACGGCTCCGGAGCTCAGGAAGCAGAGCCCATTAACTAGAGGGGCCAGAAAGTGCCCGAGGCGGCAGCCCCAGATTAATGACTCGGCGGTAATAGATTTCCCAAGCTCAGCCGCACGGGGCAGCGCGGGGGCAGGGAGGAGCTGGAGCCACCGGGGAGGCTGTCCAAGAAGCAGGGACAGTAAATCAAGGTGCCCACAGTGAATGCGGGGCCAGCAGCAGGCTGTGACCCACCACCCATGTCTGACCCCAGGTGTCCCCTCCTCCATGGTGACAGGCATTAAGACCCGGGGCCGCCACCTGCAGGCCAGCAGGCAGTGCACTCAGTACAAGTGGCCCGGCAAGGACAAGCCCCACCTCCGCTCTGAGCTTCAGTGTGAGCCCACGAGGAGCGGGGGGCTCAGGAGCAGCCTGGGCCCACCGGAGAGGACCCGGCCCTGCCAGCTGCCTCTAGGCGGGATAGAAGAGGGCTGGCTGGACGGCGCTGCAGGGACTCCCAACCAGGCCTCAGCCACCTGATGCCCTCCTGCCACGCAGCTGGAAGTCTGCACGCCAGATGAAGGGGACGCGCCGGCCTGCAGCGGCCCAGAGGGTCCCGAGGCAGCCATGGCGAAGGCTGCCGTGCTGGCGGGCCAGGGGCACCCTGGGATAATGAAACCCAGGACTCCTGCGGGTCCTGCTCCCACCCAGCAGCTGAGCCCCGAAGAGCAGGGAGACTCCCACGTGGCCCTGGTGCTGTGGGGTAGCCAGTGGCCCCACAAAGCCCCCAGATTCTTGGGGCCCTTCAGGGAGAACGGAGTGTGGGAGCAGCCCCCAGGTGCTGTCCCCAAGAGAGTGGCCTGGGTTCGGGATAAGCTGCCACAGACACCGGGTTCCCTCTGCCCTCGAGGCCTTGGGCAGCGCCCACTGGGGACACACCCTCCTCTTGTGCTTTCTTGGAGAAAACGCTTGCTGGGCAGCTGATGGGCCAGGCCCGGAAGACAGAACGGGGCTTCTTGGGCAGCTTGTCCTCCTGGGCGGAGCACAGGGTGACCCCATCTGCACCACAGTTCTGAGCCTCCTACCGGGAGACCCAGGGAAGCCGGCACCTCTCTGAGGGGACAGCTGATTCCCAGCCCAGGGACCACGGCCCAGGTGCTGCCCACTGGCCTCCATGGCCCTGGCAGTGAGAAGAGGGCTGGTCCCCAGGCCTCAGTGTCCAGGTACCACTGCCACGAGGTTCCAGAAATTAAGAACTCACTATAGCTGGGGACAGGACCTGGGCAGCATCCCTGTGTGCCCAAACTGTGGAGTCTCCTGCCCACCCGCCTGCTGGGCCTGGCCTGAGCTCGGCACTGGGGCAGTGCAGACCCCCTGGGGTGTTCCCAGTCAGGCGATGGCCGGGGTCCTTCAGCCCTGTGCTGACAGTGGGGTCTCAGCACCAGAGCTCTCCCTGCCAGCCTCCCCTGCCCAGGGGCCGGAGGGCCGCAGGCAGCAGGACTGGCTTCTCAGAGTGGCCTGCAGTGCGGCCAGTCCCCCGGGGACGCCTGGAGCGCCATGGCTCCGTGTCTGCTCGCCCACTCCACTCCCCAGATGTGGAAGGGAGGCCCAGAGAGTGGGTCCTTTCAAGGCCACCAGTGGAGGCCACATAGGCTGAGCCGTGGGGTTCCTGGCCCCAGATCCCTGACCCCTGGCCTGGCCAGGGAGCCCATGCGGGCGGTGGGTCCAAGCCATGTGCCTATCCCCCTCACACAGACTCTGGACAAGTGGCTGTGAGGTCCCCTGGGATTGTCCCACTGGCCATGTGGCCCCGCCCAGGGTTCTCACAGCTAACATCTCTCCATCTCTTCACGTCCTCCAGGAGCGGAAGGGCTCCACAACCGCGGTGGCCTCTGGATGCCGCTCCTCCTTGTCCTGCGATTCCATATGCTAATTAGAATCATCTTCCCCGCACGTGATCCAGCTTTGGAGCTGGGCATGCTGGCCGGAACCAGGACAGGTGGAGGGCGCGGGGGAGGAGGACAGGCGGGGGCAAGGCTGTGGTGCGGCTGTGGAGGGCGCCTGCCCACGGCTCACAGAGTGTGCAGTCTGATGGCCAAGTGTGATGCCCACGCAGGTGTGTGCTCACAGCACGTCACGCCTGCCGGGAGGACTGGCCGCAGGAGTCCAAGCAGGTGGAGAGGCCCCTGGGCCCAAGACAACTTCGCATCTCACAACCACTGTGCTCCCAACAAGCGCGTAATCCACACACCCTACGTCCCGGGTCCCCTGGCCCCACCCTCCTGACTTCTCCTTTAGCTCCTCACCTGTAGGGAGCAGGGCAGGTGATCCCTCTGCGACTGCCTAGCCTGCAGGGCCAAGTGTCCTGCCCGTCCTGTGAGACCCACCCTCCAGTGGGTCCCTCCTCAGCCTTGAGCCCCCACAGGGCCAAGGCCACACTCGGCCTACACGTCTGCAGAAGCAGTGCCCTCTGCCCGGGCACCTTCCCAGCCTAGCTCACCCCCCACACCCAGGCTGCCCCGGAGGCCCCGGCTCTGCTGTGGTGCCCGAGTCCCCAGGCCACGCCCACGCCCAGTTGCTGCTGCCTGGGGTCTGCACGGTGTCCCTGGGGTCCGCACGGTGTCCCTGGGGTCCGCACGGTGTCCCTGGGGTCTGCACGGTGTCCCTGGGGTCTGCACGGTGTCCCTGGGGTCCGCACGGTGTCTCTGTGACCCTGGACCTTAAGCCCCTGAGAGTGCTCTCCTGCTCCCAGAGCCACAGCGGGGCCTTTGGGAGGGACTGCCCGGGGCCTCCACTGACCTCTTCCCCAGGTGCCCGCTGCCTGTGGAGAGCCGTTGCTCCGCCTCCTCTGCCCGCCCCCCGTGGGCACTTGCCCCTCACATGCACCTGGCGAAGATGGATACCAACCCTCCCACTGCGTCTGGGCCTGCACCCGCTGGGACCCACTGACCTTCCATCACCCCCGAGCCAACATTTCCCATTGGCACGAGAACCCAGAAAAATCTACAGAGTGAGGGGCCATGGCAGAGGAAGTGGGGGCTCCAGTGCCCCAGGCAGAGCTCGGTCATCTGGCCTGAGCCGCCAGGGGTGCAGCGGGCAGAGAGGCAGAGGAGTCCCAGGCGACTGCTGTCTCTGCCCTGGGCCCTGACTGACCCCAGGCCCCGACCGCGAGCAGCAAGGCTGCAGCGTCCCAAAGTCCTTGGGCTGGTCCCGGGAGGGGGCAGTTCCCCGGTGTTTTACTCCAAGGAAGCGAAGTGGTGGCACCCCCGCTTGAGTGTGTCTGGACTGTGCTCCTCAGGGAGCCCAGAACCTTCCGTGACACGGCCGTGACTCCGGAGCAGGGGCGGCAGTCACATGACACTGCCAACACGGCACGCACCTAGCCAGTGCCTCCCACCCCAGGAGACAAGGGGACAAGGGGACAGCACAGCCATCTGAGGTGGACTCTGTCCCACTTGGCCTGCTGTGGCTCTGGCTTGAGGCCGAGGGACACTGGCTTGTCCACCCCTCAATTAAAGGTGATAGTAGCAGAACATCCAGGATCCAGCACTCATGGTCACCAAGGATCTGGAAGGCCCAGAGCTCCAGGCTGTGACGGGGGCCCGCTGCCCATTAGCACCAGGGAAGGGACTTGGGAGCCACGGAGCAGGAAGGGGATCAGGGAAGCATGCGGGAGAAAGGAGGAGAGAGCCAGGCTCCCCGGGGAGCCCACGGAGCAGGAGAGCAGTAACCAGGGTCAGAGGACCCAGGGAAGGAGGTGTCCTGGGCAGAGGGTGGCTCCGGCCTCAGCACCAGGGACCCAGGGACACAGCTGTCCCCTGAGCTAGGCCCCCTGGATCCCCACCCAAATCCAGGTTGCTGCCCAGGATGGCACACCCTAGTTCCCCCCAGTCCTCAGAAGGACTGAGGCACAGCCACAGCCTGGGGACCCTCCCCAGCCCACCTGGAGGGTCCATGCCTGGACCAGAGCCCCAGTTCAAGGTCAGGCATGGCCATGCTAGGCCTGCCCCTGAGACCGCCACGCGCAGCCCACACGGGGTCAGTTCCAAGGTGCTGGGTGAGCAGGCCCATAAATCCCTCCGGCGACCAGCCCAGCTCGGGCACTGTAGCTACATGGTGACTGGGGCCGCGTCGTAATTCTATTGGCTGTGACAGCGGACATAAATCTGGCCTAGCCAACCCTCTGTGGGCAGCAGGGCATAGCCAGGAAGGTGGTGACCGATCAAGGTGGACACTACCTAGACCCTCGTGGCCAGGGGAAAGTGGGGAGAGTGTCACCTTGTGATTATCCTCAACACCGGGCCCAGGGGCTGCCAGAGCAGGGGTCGAGGCCACTTGCTCCTGCTCCATGGGGGCCAAAGTTCTCGCACAGCCCAGCAGCAGTGCCCCTGGCTGGGGCTAGGACCCTGCCCTGTCCCCACACCTAGTTCCCCGCTCAGATCTCTCACTGTGGCTGTGACCCTGGGCCAGCCTCAGAGGCGCCCGGGCCAGGTTTTCCCTTCTGCACAGGCTGCAGAGAGCAGCAGCCTCAGGGCGATGGCCTCCTCAGGGGCATCCTTGCCATCAGAGCAAGGGACACAGGAAAGCCCTCTCCAGGGCCCTGCTCTGGTGAGGCTGGCCCAGGACAGCTGGCCCAGAGCACCCCTCAGTCAGTGCTTTCCCTGCTGCTATGACCCCCTGCTACTGGGGCCTCCCACACCCGTTGGCCCAACCCCTTCCGTAGCCCAGCCAGCCCCTCTCACCCACCTTCGAAGACCCTGCAGTGGCTGCTCCAGGCTTCCAACCCCAGCACCTTGGGTGGGTGACAGCCAGGCCAGGGCACAGGGAACTCTCCCCAGTCCCCTCTGCAGGGATGTTAGGTGACCAGGGTCTTTGGTCCCTTCTGCATCCCTAAGACCCAGCGCAGGGCTCTGCACCCCACAGAGGTGAATAACGAGGATGAGGATGGCACTGCTGCCACAGTGAACGGGGGCAAATGTGAGTCGAGCACCCCTGATCCCAGCCCTAGGGGCTTCCCAGAGAGTCCTCTGCTGGGGACACTTCCAGGGGCGCGCTGGCCACTACCAGAGGCTCCTGGGAGGATGGAGGGGGGACACTGAGTGGCAGAGGCACGGGGGAGCCTCACGTGGAGAACACCCAGGAGGCCCTCAAGTCAGCCTGCAAGGACATTCCCACAGAGCACATGGGGACTCTTTTGCCAAATATGCTGCAAGAATGGTATCGCCGTCTTTGTTGCCCACAAAGACTCGATCCCCTGAATGTGTATGCAGCTCTTTATCTTGCGCACCCGTTCGTTTCTTTCCCGTTCCTTTCCCGTTTCCTCCCTCTCCCGTTTCATCCTGTTTCCTCCCGTTCCTCCCGTTTCCTCCCGTTCCTCCCGTTTCCTCCCGTTTCTTCTTCCTCTTCCCGCCCTCAGCGTCTGCGTTAGTGTGTGTGTCTCTGTCTGTCTCTCTCTCTTATACCCTCAGTTGACCAATCACAGAACTTCCACGTGAAGCATACCCTCAGTTGACCAATCACAGAACTTCCACGTGAAGCATACACGGGCAAGCATAAGCAAAGGCTTAAAGCACGAACCAGACACACGTGTGGCCAGTTTACAATCAATACCGCCAGGCGCCATCTTAGCCGCCCCATAGAATAGTATAGCAAACAGCTCCCAACAAATGGGGAGTGAGCTCAGAGCCCTGCTTGGAAGAGCCCACCGTGAAACCAAAGTGATGCAGACCGCTCAGAACGGGCACAACCACGGGCCCTCCTTCCCCTCAGGACACGAGGGAGGTGGCAGGCTCGGACCCACAGGGGGAGGGCCAGTGCCCAGGATTCCCCTGCCATTAGATGCCTGCAGCCCCAGAAAGGGCCCGGGCTCTAGACTGAGTCCTGACCACCACGTGCCCATTAGTAGAAGCCAAAGACAGGCCATCTCCAGAGAGACAAGGGTCTGACCTGCCCCAGCCAGGCCCCCTTGGGGCAGCCCCTCAGCCAGAGCATCCCACCGGGGATCACGGTGCTCAGGAGCTGAGGACAGGGACAACCAGGTCCAAACCCTCTGCCCCTGACTTAGGGGTCCCCTGGAGACCAGCACCCAAACCTGGCCAATCACAGTAGCTTCTCTCCAGCTGCCCTGATGGTCCTGGGTGGAGTCTGCAGGCCAGTAACCTCCGCGTCCTTCCTCCACCAAGGACAGGCAAATCCATACCCAGGGTGGTTGGCCAAGGAGTGGTGGCGGGTGCCAGGTCCCCTGTCTCGTCCCCTGAGAGTGAAGCCCTGGACCCCACAAACCCCCATGGGGAGAGGGAGCCGAGTCCCTTTCCATCTGTGTCCGGTCTGGTCCACTCGACGCCCCATCCATGATAGATAATGGTTTAATAAGCGATCTGTTTTTTATTTAAAGGGTCGGCAGTAAAACCCAGATCACATTTCTCACTTGGTGGGTTAAAACACCGCTTACGCTCATTTCTGCAATGTAAAGCGACACTCTATCAAATCAAACATTTCCAGATGGGCCCAGCTTGGCAGAGGCACGGCAGGGAGCTCACAGCCTCGGGAAAATGGGCCAGGAACACCACCTACTGGCCAGCAGCCGGGAAGCACCCGCCGTCCAGGCCCTGGGTCCGCGCTCCCACTGCTCCCTGCCCGCAGCGCTGCAACCAGGGCAGATCCCTGCAGGTCCGGGGCTTTGGGACCCCTCCCACCAACACCCGCTGGAGACGGCAGGGGCAGGTGTTCTGGCAAAGCCGTCTGGTCATCTCTGCCTTCCACCGGCCACCATGTCCGTGGCAACTTGGAGAGGCTGCAAAAGCTGTCCTCCAGGTTGGATGCAGTGTGTGCGCCTGATTTGGAGAGCTGAGAGGGGAGGAGGAGCTGACAGCTGGGGCACAGCCTGGGGCTTATTCTGAGTCCCCTCCTCACCCTGACCATCCTGGCCCAGGCCTCCACCCTGCACTGAGGAGGCAGACACAGGGTTAGGGCCATCGGAGACCCACAAGCTTCCCCATCCCCAGACTGGACCTCGAGTACAGCTCGTCCTCCAGTCCCCAGGAGTACTGGGGAAGCCATGGTGGCTCTGTTCAAATGGAAAGAGGAGACCATAGTGTCGGGCCCAGTGGTCACACCTGGAAGACTCAGCTACCATCTCCAGCTCCAGCACTGGCCCAGCGGCTCAGGTGGCAGACCCCTGGTGAGGGGAGAGCCGCAGCAAACCTGAGGGCCAGGGTTCCAAGAGCCCACCATGGGGGACCCCTGGACCCCCGCCCTCTCCAGGGCAGGAGCCTGGAAACACTCCTGGCATGCGCCCCCACACACATTCCCAGGATTCCCCCACGGTACGCAGTTCTCACTCTGAATTAAAACCGAAGCCAACTCTAAATTTAATAATAGAGTTATAAACTCTTGAAAGTGTATGGATGGCTGACTGACCCCAGAGAGGAGCAGGGATCTATAAATAGAGGTCCTTGTGAGCAAATTTCGGGATTTGGTCCAAAGCTTGTTGAATTACCTTTTGTGAGAACTGCCATGGTCCTGTGTCAGTCAGAGGCAGGACTGGGTGACGTGGGATGCCAACCTGGCCCTCGCGGACCCCCACCCTGCTGTTCCTCCTAGAGGAGGTCCCCACCCCAGAACACACAGACGCCCAAGGAGGCCCCACGCCAATTTCTGCATGGTGGCGAGAGGCAGAGGGTGGGGGCAGGGGAGCCAAGGACAGACGAGAGCCAGCTGGTCAGGGAACTGCCGTCCTGCCTGCAGAGCTTGAGAAGGACCACCCCCCCTGGCCCTGGGACCAACCCCAGGTAGGCTCAGCGGGGATGATCTGGCCACAGTGATCTGCACTGGCCACCCGGGAACTCCCAAGAGCAGCCGTTCCCAGCTGCCTGCAAATGTGTCTGACAGGAGTCCTTCTTGGAATCCGATAGTCCCCACCCCTGGACCCCAGAAGCACCACGCCTCCTCCCCACCAGCTCCCGTGGTGTCTGCACCGCAGGATGCCTGCTGACTGACCCTGCAGCTCCTGGTCACCAACCCCAGCCGGCAGAGCAAATCCACAAAGTCACAGGAGCAGGGAGCTCAGACCCGGGACTCCCAGCCTGGTCCTCCCCACACGGCAGGGAAGCCGGTCCTGTGGACTGACCCGTGGCTGTCCATCCCTGCCCCCGTTCCTTTCCCAACAGGGAAGAGAGGGGCCCTCCCCTTCTCGGTGCCCCTCTTCTAAGAAGCTCCCTGCTTAAACCCAGCCCACCCTCGCTGCTCTCGCCTGCTCCCAGTCACCCAGGTTTTCTTTCTTTCTTTCCTCCACAGACCCCACCACTGTCACCTCCAACCTGCCCTGGTCCCTGGCACAGGGTGAGTGGGTGGGTCATCTTTGATATGAAAGCATTGATGTGATTTTAAAATCTCACCAGGGATGCAAGGTGGTTTGCCTCCGTCCAGAATGAGGGTTCCCATCTAACAAGCACCTCTGCTCCTGCCGCTGACTCATGTTTCCACTAATCCTACGTCATCAGGCCCTGAGCTCAGAGCCCGGGGCTAAGGAAGGCCCCCATGGCTTCACTACTGAGTCACCCCACTGCCTGGCTGTCCCACACAGCCCAGCACACCAGGCTGGCTAGGGCCTCACTTCCTGTGACCTGAGCAAACCCACTGGGTGGACCCCCCTCTACTTTCATTTTTCATGTTTTGCCTTCCTCTGCCCCCAGGTCATCCCCGCCCAAACTTATTGAGCTGCCTGTAAATGACTTTCCAGGGTCAAGTAGTAAAATACAGGTCCCTCCCTGGACCTCGGGTCCTTGTCTGGTACAAGAAGGTGACGAGAGCAACTGCCTGATCTGTCATTGCAGGGGTAAACAGAGAGGCAGGAGCGTATTCACAACATCCTGCACACAATGAGCACTCTAGGGGAGTTGTTATCACCACCATCACCATCACCACCATCACCACCATCACCACC
>JAJEJO010003080.1:3694-22167 GCA_020662805.1 Glaucomys volans | reverse complement strand
AAAGGACTTCCTGGAGGAGTGGAACTGGAAGAAGGGGAATACAGAAGGCCACCCAGGCAATCCAATCATCTTAGGAGGAAGGAACTTGGCATTCCCTCAGGACATCTGCAGAGAGAAGCTGCAACCGTGGGATAGCTCCTCTGCAGGGCTGACCCAGGACAGAGGGACTAAGACACTGACAGACAAGGGCACAGGCCACAACAGAGCTGGCGCAGCTCCACTCTACTGAGAAAAGTCAAAGCCAGGCAGGAGGGAGGAGTTCCCTCAAGCTGATGCCCAAGATGGAGCCACGGCCTGGAAACCACATTCCTTAATTCCAATTCGTCTCGTAAATAAAGTGCAATTTGGGGCACATTTTTAGGACAAAAATAAAATCCTCAGCGTGGCAGTCTAGGGAAATCTTGTGGTTGAGTCAAGTGTGCACGGAGTGGCATTTCAGTGCCTGAGCCAGAGAAACTGGGGCAGCAGGCCCCTCTCCAGCTCCAAGGTGCCCTGAGCAGTCTGGGGTTGGGCCTGCTGTCCCTGGGGGGACAGAAGGCCTCCCCAGCAGACCTCTGAAGGGCTAGGCTTGGCCCTGACCCCAACCTGCCAACCAGGTTGCTACCCAGAGCCTGGGGAAGAAAGCCCTGTCTCCTTGGCCCCGCTGCCCCACCAGCAGAAGCTGCACGTGTGCTTAATACTGGCCCTCCCGTCCCTGGGGAGATGAGCTTCAGTTGGGAACTGGGGAGCAGTGGCTGAGGGCCACACCCTGGCTGCCCAGGCCCCCTCTGAGAAAGAGGTTGGCCAGCCGTGCTGTGCCTTGGGCTGGTGTGCTTGGGCAGTGCCAGGGCAGGCGGGTCCTCCTGAGCCTGCGGTGGGTGGCCAGCTCCAGAGGGGCCTTGTGATGCCCACCAACCTATCCCAGAACCTGCCCCTCCCCGCCTGGCCAGGCTGCCAAGGTCTCACCAGGACTCCTCAGGCCAGGAGTCTGTGGTCTCCCCTCTCCCCCGTCCTGATCCCCAGAACTTTCCTGGGACATGTCAAGAGGAAAAGGAGGCTCCTACCCAGGAGCCTGACCAGTGCGCTCTCCAGCCAGCACAGAGAAGCCCAGGCAACAACAGACCAGGGCTGTCCAGAGGGGAGTCTTCTGAGAAAGGAAGGCCCCGCAGTGTCTTGGAATGTGTCTGCCAGCTTCGCAGCTCTATCACACAACACCTGAGAGAACAGATTTAAAAAGAAGGAAGGGCTCGTCTTGGCTGACAGATCCCGAGGCTTCTGTCCACAGCTGCTTTGCCCCATCACTTCGGGGCTGTGGCAGCCCCATGACCTGGAGGGTGTGTCCGAGCAAAGCTGCCTGCCTCGTGCTGGCAGGAAGCAGAGGGAGGAAGGGGCCGCGTCCCAGCGACCTACTCCTCCTTCCGGGCTCCGCCTTCTGGGGACCCATCATCTCCTGACAGTGCCACCGGCTGGCACCAAGCCTCAACACTTGAGTTTTGGGGACACTTTAGACCCAGACCATGTCACACAGCTACCTCAGGGGCCACAGCCCTGACCACCCAAGTGGCCCAGCTGGCCCCCAAAGCCCCTGGGGAGTGTCGTGTGTCAGGATGAGTCACGAAGGGGCACAGTGAGAGATGTTTTGGCCTCTCCTCCTTCGGCTCACCCCCAGGCCCTTTGCCATCATCTCCAAAGTCCAAATAAACATTTTCCAAAGAATGTTCTAGAAGAATGTTCTAGTAGCCCTTTCAGGCCCCAGGATGGTTAGTGGGCAGCAGTGCCGGGAGGCCGCGTGCGGTGGGAAGCAGGCACAGGACCCCTGGATGCAGCAGAGGAACCTCGGGGGTCGGTTCCCGTCCACGTATCAGCATGTCACTCTGTGCAGGAAGGTGCAGGCCCTGGAGCCGCCGCCTCGAAGGCTGCACCCGAGGCAGAAGCACAGCAGGGCCTCGGCTCCGTCAGTGCCCTGGGGCCAAAACCCTCTCTGAGCTCGGCCCTTCCTGTCTGCATTCGCCTCCCCCGCGGGCCGTGGAGCAGAGGCCAGGCCAAGGCCGGGTGCCTGCGTTTGAGCTCCCCCGACCCGGCTTGCTGCACGACCCTGGCCCGCCACCTACCTTCCAGCCAGCCAGGGTGAGCTATCCGGTCCCTGCCCTGTGCAGGCCTGGCCCTGGACACTGCCCAGCTGTGAGCCAGGTAAAGCCTTGGGAGCGAGGAGGGGCTGTGCTCGGAGGGGCTGCGGCCTCCTCCGCTCACCCCCCTGCCTCTGGCTCGGGCGCTGCCCGGCCACCGCGGCAGCCCCCGTCTCTGCTCCGGCGCCTTCTCCCCACTCGGCCATGTCTCCCCTGCCTCCACAGCCCTCAGTGGCTCCCTGGCTCCTCCACCTGCAGCCTCCTCCCCCATTGCAGGGGACCCCACGGCCTTCTCCACAGATGCCCTCAGCCCAGATGTGGGGTCCCCGCTCCTACAACCCCACCCCCACTGACCCTCAGCTCCGAGCTCTTTCTGAGACCCTTCTCTTCCTCAGCCATCCCCTCACCCCAGCCCCTGGCTCCCAGCACATCTCTCTGCTCCAAACTGCCTCCAGTCCTGCCCACAGAGGAGGCCCCGGGGTGGGTGACTGCAGTGCCAGGTTCCTGCTGACCCCAGGGGTCAGGTGGCCTCATGGAGATCAACAGGGACTGCACTGGCCCACCGCTGTGTGCCCACAGTGAAGCAGTGGGCAGTGGGCCTAGGGAAGCTCCACTGTGGGCACGGCCGTGTCCCCCATCCCAACTCTGGGGCGAACGCCCCCCTTCTCCACCCCACAGGACGACCCCACTGCCCCACTGGGCTGCGCCTCCTCTTGGGGGGTGCAGGGCTGGCCAGATCATATCCACGCCCAGCACCGCTGCCCAGCACATGCTGGCCGGGGCTGGCCCTTTAAGGGGCGCTGGGGCCCGGCCTGTGCTGATGAGCTGCCCTGCAAACCCAGCAGCTCTGTCAAAATATTTTTAGCATTTGTTCTGTTTGAAACCCCGAGGTATTAGAGCGCTAATCTTTAGAAAGGTTAATTTATTCATAGGGGTTTTGACAGAGACGTATGGCGGGTGCGCCGCGGCCCCTGCCCGGGGGAGCAGCCAGGAGGCT
Organism: Glaucomys volans; assembly: GCA_020662805.1. Taxonomy (NCBI): domain Eukaryota; kingdom Metazoa; phylum Chordata; class Mammalia; order Rodentia; family Sciuridae; genus Glaucomys; species Glaucomys volans. Next base: position 19,065 of record JAJEJO010003080.1, on the reverse strand, counting down.
CGGCCAGGCTGGCCAGCCTCCGCCCGGCCGCGCCCTCCCACGGCTCCAGACCCGCCTCAGGGGCACGTCCACCCGAGAGAGGCACAGCCCTGCTGGAACTCAGGGCTCCGCGCCCAGGCCAGCACGCCCGAGGTGGCCCCGGGGCTGCAGGGGGGACGGCAGGAGACCTGTGACGTGGGGACCCCTGAAAAGCCTCTTCTCCAAAAGCCCACGCCAGCCGCCCCAGCTCTGCAGGAGCCCCAGGGACCCCCGTGCAGGCTGGGCCTCACCACCGCCAGCTGCCGGCCAGGGGGGCCCCCACCTGGCCAGGCCCACGGTCCAGGCCAGAGGGGAGCAGGGAGCCCCGGGGCTTGTGGGCTGTCAACACAGCACCCCAAGAAGGCTTCGGGTAACCGGAAAGCTGATGGAAACCGGCCCGCAGCCCAGACCTCCAGCGAGGTGCTCCCCGCCCTGTTGGCTCCGCCCTCCTGTGCTGGGCCGTGCCCAGGCGCAGAGCTAGGCTCTCTCAGTCGCATGCATTCTGAAAGTGCCAGACCCGCATGGCACGGCCTCTGTCCCCCACATCACTGAGCTCCAGCCGCAACAGGACCCAACACCCCAGGTCACTCTGGCCCAGGGCCTTTGCACCAGCCACTCCCTCTGCCTGGGATCCTACCCACCACCTCCTGCAGGAAGCCCTTGCCGACTGCCCGTGGCTCACCCCACACAGGCCCCAGCCCTTCAGTTTCTTGCAACATCCTGAAAGGTGTTTTCCCATCCGCCGGGAGTGTGTCGTCTGGCCATGATGCCCCCCAGCCAGAGGGCAAGCCCCTGCCTCTCAGCATAGGGACCGGGCTCTGCCGAGTCTCTGCCCATGAGCAGGGGTCTGCAGGGAGGTTAGTAAAATGCCCCTGGGCTGGACCTGGGGCTCTTCTGCTTCTCCTCCCTCAGAAATCATGCAGGAAGGAGCCCCCGTGGGCGCCCCCACCTGTTGGCCTGTCCCTGAACCTGAGCGGGACAGGCACAGCCGCCCTCTGCTCTGCTCCCCACCTCTCCGCCCTGCCTGGTTGGCCTCTGCAGCCCAGACCCCTCCCCTGGGGAGGCTCCTCCGGTCACCTGCACCATGCCCAGTGCCTGGGCAGCATGACCTCGTGGGCTGCCAGGCCTGCAGGGTGGCCTGGCATGGGCTGGAGTTGGCTGGTGTGGTGAGTGACTCTGGGTGGCACATCAGCCAGCACTGCACGGGACGGCAGCAGGGCGAGGGACAGAGTGACCGGGTGGGGTCCCTGTGTCCTCCTGTGGTCCTGCATCTTCCTGTCCCCGTCCCCAGCCAGGCAAGGCCCCTCTGGACACTCACCCCGAGGCCTGGCCCGGCCCTGGGGGCAGCTGGGCTCCGAGCCCAGGCCCTCGTGAGCCTCTGCCTTCTCTGAGGCCTTTCACGCAGCCCAGGCCCGTCTGGCCGCAGAATCCCCATGTGGAAACTTCCCTGCTGTCCTTGAAAGCTGGGGCGGCGGGAGGTGGGAGACAGATGCGGGCCTGCCCGTGGACACGGCAGGGAGCGGGCGGGATCGGGTTACACCGGTGAAATATCGTAAAATAAATACGAGGAGGGTTGGTGTGCTTCAGGTAAATTAGGCTGATTCAAACTGTCAGCTTTAGGAAAAGTCTAAATAAACAGAGCTCCGCAGGAAGGGCGCGGACGCCGCGCGGGCCAGGCCGCCGCGCTGATCCTCGGCCTGCAGACGGCGGCCTTGGGCCCCAGGACCTGCGCAGGCCCCCACCCCACACAGCCAGGCCGACCCCCTCCGCAGGCTGGTGGCCCTGTGACCGTCTCAGTGGCCCTCAGACACACAAGCCTCCCCTCGGCCAGGCGGGTCAACAGGCCTCTTGCCGTCCCTCGGGTGCTGGGCCCCAGGGCCCAGAGGGTTGTGAGAGGGTGCGGAGGGCCTGACCTGCAGGTCCCCACGCTGGCCTGAGCCAGGGCCTTCCGCTTCACTGCATGGTGTTGGGGGTCCTGCCGCTTGGCTGCCCAGCTGGGTGGGTCTCTGGACAGTCCTCCACACTCCAGAGCCAGCGCTTCCTCTCAGTGAGACCTGTGTCCCTTCTAGTATGTGAGCATGCACCAACATGGGCCAGGTTGTCCTACGTGGCCCCAGGTACAGACTGAGCTGGGCAGGGTGGTGGTCAAGGCCTCATGTAGTCGATACATGGACACCCAGCCCCGGCCAGTGCCCAAGGATTGGCCACCTCTGCAGAGAAAGCTTGTCCAGAGCCCCAGACCCAGAGCCGTCGGGAGAGCCCTACGGTGGGCTGCTGCCCCTGGGCCGTCCAGCACCCCCATGGCAGGGTCCCCACCCTGCCCTCCACCCCTCCTCGCCACGTGCCCTGCCCTGCTCACCCACACAGCACAGCGGGGCCTTCACGACCCCTGCCTTGGAAACAGCCCATCTGGGGAGTGAGCAGCTGGCAGGCCAGCCTGGCCCCTCAGCCCAAGGGTCTCAGGTGGTTGCCTGGCACCTGTGACCCTGAGCCAGGGCCAGTGCCCCAGTGACGGCTTCCCTGGACCCACACCACCCAGGGCCTGCCCAGAGGACCCACAGCCCCGAGGTTCCTGGTCCCGGTCCCTAACACCTCACCCCTCCCTCCCTCCCTTAGTCAGCCCTGAGCCCCTCTAAGTGGGAGCCCCAGGCCCCCAGCTGGGCTGGCCACCCACCCTCCGGAGCTCGGCCAGGCTTTGGTCAGGAGGATGTGGCCAGGCCCAAGGCAGAAGAGCCCACCCTCAAGATCGGGCCTGTGGTTCAGTCTTCTCCCCAGTTTCCCCCCACAGCCCCCAAGAGGATCTGAGCACGGAGGAGGCATGGGGAAGGGCTTGCTGAGGGTCCTTCCTGCCCTGCCCTTGGTGGCCTAGCAAGGGGCCTGGAGGACCAGGAGGGCAGGGCTGGAGGCAGCTCCCACCCAGCACCCACCCGAGACCCTGTGTCTCCAGCACTTGCCGGCAGCCAGCCTGGGGACCCTCGCAAGGCCAGGTTTTCCAAGAAGCATTTTGGGAAGTTCTCTGGCTAGGCGAGACCTGGGCTGCCCTACTCCGTCCCCCGGTTCTCCCAGACAGTAGCCATGACAGGGGAGCTCTGTCAGCCCGAAGGAGAAACCAAGCCACTGCTAAGCCCGACAGTTCCCACCCCTGAGCCACACGCTGGCCATGGGCAGCCAGCCCAGAGGCAGTGTCGCCGGGGTTAACGCCAACCCCAACAAGGCCATCCAGTCTGAGGACAGAAACTGGGAATTCCAGTCCCTCTTGGCCAGGCTCGTCCTGTGCAAGTGTTTTCAGAGGCCCCTGTCGGAAGAGGCCTTGACCACAGGGCCCTGGGAGGCCTTGGACAGTGGGGCAGCCTCCCCGGGCCCTGACTCCCTCGTAGGCCCCACTGACCACAATTCCTGAAAATTCTCAGGAAGGCCCAGCTCACGCTGCTCTGCCACCCACCACCCCTTCCTAGGTCCCCTGAGCCAGGCAACCAGTGGAGAAGGGCAGGGGGCAGGGAGTGGGGGAGGGGAGAGGGCCTGGGGGCAACGGAGGAAGCAGAGGCCGCTCAGGATGCAGGTCTGCTGGTGCCCACTTCCTTTCCTGGAGAAAGTGGAACCCTGCAGCCTCCCGGCCCCCGAGCTGACCCCTCACTCCCCACCCCGAGAGATTCAAAGCCGAGATGCTCAAGGGCCTGGGGCCCCAGAAAAGCAGCCAAAGACCCTGGATGCTTCTGCACTGAGTGGAGCCAGCCAAGCTCCCGGGCAGGACATCAGGTGGCCCAGCCCGTGTCTGCCCTTTAAAATCAGCATTTTCTGTTCACACCGTTCAGGACCTGGGTCTCTGCAGCCGAAGGTGGTGGCTGCTGTCTACAGATACCTCGGCCTCAGCGGGGTCCCTGCCCCAACGTCCACAGGCCTTTTCCCTCGGGCATGGCGAGGTGGCCCCTGGTGGGAGGCAGGATGTGGGGTGTGAGATTCAGAACCTGGGCTGGTGGAGGCCACCGCTCTTCACCGTAGCCCCAGCTTAGTCTGCCTGCTGCGGTCACTTTCCTGCTTTCCAGGCCTCATTTCCAAGACCCCTCAGCCACAGGGCAGAGGGGAGGCCAGAGCTGCCCCGAGCAGGACACCTGCTCACGCCAAGCAGGTACATCTGGACCGGGCCTCACTGCCCAGCAACCAGGCAGAGAGAGTCCTCGCGGCCTCCTGCCACTTCTTCCTGCCCTCCATGTAGACACTGGGGGAGCAGGGGCTGCGGCAGGGTGTAGAGGACGGGAGGGCAGCCAGCGACCAGTCCTCCTACACCTCTCTGGGGGGAGGCCGGGGGTGCGGGGAAAGCTGTCCTAGGGCAGCTTTCCCGTCCTCAATGTGGGTCACCTCTCAGCTCCCCTAAAGTCGTGGCTTTACCGCGGGAGCTGGCCCAGCAGACCCTGGGTCCGTGCGCCCTCTATCAAGACCCCCGGGTCTGGCCCAGCCTGAGGTGGGAACCTCCCGGCAGCCACATCTCCCGTCTCCAGGGAAGTGTTCTGTGGGGCTGTGGGGGGACCAGGGCTCTGCCCTGCTGCAGGTGTGGGTGGGAACCCGCCCTGTGATCACCTCCATGGGCGATTAGTTAAGATCAACAGGCTCAGAGCCGTCTGGCCAGATGGGGATCAGGTATTTATTGCCACTATCGCTAACAAATTGATTATTACCTCGTTGACTTTTAAGAGTTGGCAGCTCAAAGCCTGGGGAGCTGTTGATTCAGCCTCAAACGGACAGAGCCTTTAAAACCCTGATCAAACTCACCGGGATGTTTACACTAAATTTAACAAATGGAGTACAATTCCAGCCCCATCCCTCCTGGAGGAGCCTTCGCCTGGGAGCTGTGGCGCTGGAGCTCCGAGTCTCCAGGAGTGAATCTTGGCACCGGCCGGCTGCGCACTGCCCCGAGGAGGGCCATGTGGGCCCCACTCCTGCCATAAGGGAATCCGCATGCCGCCCGGGACACCTGCCAAGTTCACGGTTGGGTCAATTCTGGCCCCTCGAGGGCAGACACCAAGTTTATTGGGAGTGAATGAACGCAGGTAACCGTCGCCCCAGAACACATTGCCCTGCGCGCCCTTCCTCCCTCGCCGACCCTGCACAGGACGAGGAGGGCCCGTGGAGGGCTCAATCTCCTTCCTGGATCCTCCGGTGAGCACTCAGGAAGCGTGCTCAGCCTGAAAGCATTGCACGCAGGGTCACCTCTCTCCAGCTGGCCCCAGCTCCAAAAAGAGGGCCTTTAGGTAGGGAAGGCCAGCCAGGCCCATCTACCCGTCTGCAGTGAGGTGGCCTTGATGGACAAGAGCTGTCCCTGGCTCTTTCTAGCAGGCCAGGAGGATCCTGGTTTCCTGGACTGGGGGTGTGAGAGTTTTGTGCTCAGTCCATCTCTGGTGACACTGACTTAATATGGAGCTGGACAGAACATCCTTGACCCCATCGTCTCCTCCCAGGAATCACAGCCTCTGAGCAACCACCAAGCCATGAAGCAGAAGAGCCTCCATCCTGCCCCTGAGTCCCAGAAAGGGCTTTATCAGTGGCCACAGGTGCCATCCAGAAGTCAAACACCCAGCTTCTACGGACACACCCTCCAGGGAGACTCAACCCAGGACCAAGGAGGAGACCTCATGAGCCTCCCTGCCTCCCTGTGTCCTCCCAGCTCAGCCTGCCCTGAGCCAGCCCCCTGATGTGACTCCTGGGCCTGCTGTGTCCCCCACGAGCTGGCCGCACCTGAAGGAAACCACGGGACAGCACCTTGGACTCCCCTTCTGCCAGCCCCAGGCAGGGGTGCGGGCAGTGGGCTCCCCTGATGCGGGAACCAGTGGGTAGCACTACCTGGGGCTGCCGGGGGTTCAGAAGCTCATGAGGAGGGGCAGAAGCTTGTCACAGCGGGGAGGGTGAGGCCTGCTCACCTGTGACCGTCACACATCACAACAGGGTGTTGCAGCAAGAGCCCTTTGCCACCTCCCTCCCACTGCCCAGCCTGCCTGCCTGGGCCCTGAGGGGCAGCCAGCACTCGGCTCCCAGCAGGCCTTCCCTGGGGCCACCCTGAGTGGAGCCTGGCCCCTGTGTGCCCCACAGTGCCCAGCCAGCTCCCAGCCAGGAAGGGCCAGGTGCCACCGTGGAGGCTCCAAGGCCCCAGCCATGTGGACACAGGTCTGTGAGTCGTAGGTGCCGCTCCTCAAGGCCTGGGGTCAGGCGGTGGGGACAGCAGGAGTCAGCCTCAAGGGACCCTTCCCGAGGAAAGCACCTCCTCTCTGTTTCCAAAACGGCACAAATTTGGTTACAGTGACACAAACACATGCTGCCCTAGTTTTCCAGGGTCCCTTTGCAATGGACCCCACTCTGGCGACTCCTGACCCCAGAGGACCCTGCAGAGTAGCCAACAAGTACGGCCACCTTCCTGCTAAACCACGCACAGAGAGGCCAGCACCATGCAAGGTCACCCAGGACACTGCACAAGGCCCACCTCAGCCAAGTCCATGCCACTCCTGGGCCCCAGGGGTACCAGCCCGTGCCAGCCCAGAACTCCAGAGGCGGCTGCCCACCCCTGTCTGCCCACCAGATAGCAGACACAGTTCAAGCCTTTGGTTAGAGAGAACTCCTGCCAGCTGACAGGCCCGAGTCCTGCCGTCAGTCCAGGGGGGTCGGACACCTGCCAAGTGGCCTGGTTGGGTGACACGGTCTCAGGGTTCCCTGGGCTCTCCCAGCCAGACTGAGCACCAGCAGCAGCACCTGTCCTGGGTGGGTGGCAGGGAGTGGCCTGGTATGGAGCCGGGTCAGGGTCTCTGCAGAGTGGCCCCCAGAGGGCTGGCCAGCCTCCCGTCTTTCTTGCTACCTCCCCGCCCTGCCTCCTCTCCCCGCCTCCAATCACCTGTCCACAGCCACAGGGATTCCTGAACCTTCCTGCCCCTCAGTCTGCGGTCCTCGTCCCCTGGCTGGCTCCCTGTCCCCTAACACGCCACGCGGCCTCATTCTCCAAGCTCTTCCTTTCTCTTGGTGCCACATAACGCCCCTGCCCATCTTGCCCCAGCCCCAGAACAGCTTCTCCAGACCCATGGGTCGCTGGATGAGGGTGCGCTTCCCAGCCAGGGCCCGATGGCCCCGCTCACAGTGGGGGGGGTCTGGGTAAGATGAGCCCAGGCCTACTGTGCGCAGGTGGGTGCGTGCCAGTTCACGCAGGCACAGCTGGGTTGGCGTACTCGTGGTGCGTACAGGCTGCACACGTGTGCACCTACATGTGGCTGCACACGCCTGTGTGCACACACCACCCACGGCTCAGGGTGACCTAGGAAAGGAGCGGGAGCGATGGGGCGCGCCCCCAGAGGGGGACAGAGTGGGGTGCTGATGGGGAGGGAGACCTTGGGCGAGGGAGCCAACGCCACTTGCTAACGGGGGGTTTGAACCAGACCTGCAGGGTCGGGAGGGGTGAGTGGGTGAGTGTGGCAGGGGCCCTGCCTGGCGGGCCATCTGGGGGTTGGTGACTGAACCCATTTGGGAGAGGAGGGGGAGGGGAGTGGGCGCTGACCGCCAGCCTCAGGAGCCATCCTGTGTCCTGCTGGGCGGGTCCTGCACATCAGCCAGAAAAGGGTAGAACACGGCTGGAGCCTGGTGCAGACCCTTCCCTGTGGCCTGTCGGGCCCTGGGAAGGGGTGTGAGGGCCACCTTCAGCAGGACTGGCCCGCGCAGAGAAGCACCAACCTAGCCGCGTGGGATCATTTCCCTGACTGGGAGTGTCAAAAGGAGGGGATCGTGGGGACCACTCCATACCGCCTCTGTCACTCAGAAACGATTCCGAAGTGGAGAGCTTTCGTGGGAGCCACGCAGCACGGAGCTCCAACCCGGCAGGGCTCCATCTGGCAGCCTGGCCGCTCCCTCAGGCACCCCGGGTCTAGCTCCTGCCCTGCGCCAAGACGGGCCGCCAGGAACCGGCATGAGACTGGCCTGAGGCTGGGATCACAGGACCCGAGACGAGGCTGGATTCACAGAGGGCACTGAGTTCCCTGGTCACACACCAGGTGAGCAGGCCTGGGGACCCCAGCAAGACCACTGGTACAAAGGACAGTCAGGCCTCCTGCCCTCACTGTGACCAAGCTGGCCCTGCAGACGTCACCAGGACGCATCCCTGAGACAGAGGTGGTCCTCGGCTCTGGTGAGTCCTGAAAACCAGGCCCCCCTATATACAAGGCGGGGGTCACAGTGATCACCACAGCCCCGCACTGAGCTCAGTCCTCCGCCCCAAGCAAGGAGGCGTCCCAAGTACCGTGTGAAGATAAATGATTGTCCCCACTTCGAATGAATCCCACTAATGACTGTTCAGCACGTCCATAACTTCACCAACAAACTCAGCCCGCCAATCCCCAACGAGGTTGGTCCTTGATTAATGCTAATGGTTTTTCTCACCAGCTGTGAAAATGCATTTTCCATAATTTAGCTGTCATTACAACGGGCAGGATTTATAAAACACACGCACACACTACGTGCTCCGAGGCCCGGAGGGGAGCAGTCCGAGGAAGGGCAGGATACAGCTGGCCTGCCTGCAGAGCATGGCCACGCGCTGGCCACACCTGGGCACCTGGTCTCAGGTCCAGGCCCGTGCACGGTGCTGCCCCTGGACACACACCTGAGGCCCCCAGAGAGCACAGACCTCCCTGGGCTCAAGCCCGACGTGGGTGGGGGATGGACAGTGGTCTGCAGGTTGGGACCTGCCCTCTCCACCTCTCAGGTATTGGGCAGTAGCCAGAGAAACAGTGACTCCTGGAATCCCAGCTCCACCGTGATGTACCCATTTCACAGGTGAGACACTTGGGGTCCGAGGAAGGACTCGGCTCGGCCTCGAAGGAGATGAGCAGGACCTTCAGCCGGTGTGCTGGGCTCCAAGAGCTCCGTGGCCCCTGCCCTGCCGCTGCCTCCTCCTTCCTGCAGCTCCCTGGGGATCAGCTTCCTACGTCTCCATGAAACAAAGGAAAGAAGGCAGGTTACAAGGTGGACTGGCGCCCTCCACAGCCGCATCTCAGAGGAAGGAAGAGAAGAAGGAAAGGGGAGAGGACCGTGACTCTGCATGAGGCCACATCCCGACTGGCCCCTGGGACCACCCTGCAGATGGCCACACTCCTCCCAGGGCTGCAGCCCCCAACCAGCTAGGAACACGGAGGATGAGCCCGGCAGACACCCAGGTGGAAGAGCTCGTTGTCAGGGTTTGTTTAAGAAGGCGATTCCCAAAGCATCAGGGACCAGAGGCCAGGAAAGAAGAAAGGAGGGAAGGACAGATGGACGGTGGACAGAAAGATGGACGGAAGAAAGGAAGGGAGGCAAGGGGTGCCTTGGGAGAGGAAGGACCCCCAGGCTTTTTGAAGATCCCAGTGAGGTCCCTCAAGGGCATGGCTGTGGGTGACCAGCAAGCGGCCAGCAGAAGCCTCAGCGCCACGGTCTGGGTCACACACAGGCCCCTGCCCTGGAGAGGAGCCCCAAGTGGCCCGCCAACCACTGCCCCTGTCCCTCGCCAGGCCCAGCCCACCCCGGCTCCAGCACCAACGGCAGGGGCCGCGGAGGAGGGCCGGTGGCCGGGGAGCAGCGGCATCGAATCAATTAGCGCGCGCCCTTCCGCGCGGGGCGCGCTTTGCCTTCAATTAGCGCCCTCGCCGGCCCTGCCGCCCGGAGCCTCGCCACGGAAACTTTCTCCTCCTTGTTTTAATCTTTCACCCGCCCGGCCTTTCCCCTCCAGCCCGTCTAATTGAAACTAATCTTCGCGGGCAAGGCTGTCTCTCCTCCTAATCCTCCTCCGAGGAAAGCCACATGGTCCCAATTACGGCCGCACCGGCCCCTTTTATTCCCGCCCCGTCCCCCTCTGCCAGCCCGTTTTTTGAAAGTCTGCATTATTAAGTCCATGCTTGCGAGTTCCTGCCCGTCACGGGGCGCGAGATGCTATCGCTGGCTGCGATGGCTAAGGTTACCACAAAAGCATTCTGTGGATTACGTTCCGCACAAAGGCGATAGCGGCAGATAGTGCAGGACCCCGCTCCGTGGCCAGGGCGGGGAGCCCTGCCCAGCCGGAGCTCCTGCTTGCAACCTGCAGGCCCCGAGCAGGAGGGCTCTGGAAGCTTCCTGGAGGGGCAGAGGGAAGGCGGGGGAGCGGGCAGCCCCCGAGAGCGCATCGCCCACTGCCAGGCCACATGGCCCTGCTGGCCCCCTGCGGGGCTGCAAAGCAGGAGTCCGGGCCCTGGAGCTGGGCTCAGTATTAGAACAAGCCGAACGGAAATCCTACATTTCCAGGCTGTCAAGTTTCCGTGCTCCAGGCTGGAATCCCACCACCCCCGTGTGGGCACGCCATTATCACGGCTGATCAAGCCTCAGATTGGCGGCCGGGATGTCTCTGATTAATTTTTTTAAAGAGAAACTGAAATAATCATTATTCAATGAAGGCAGTGGTGTGGTTTTGTTTTAAGGCCCAAACTCTGGGAGGAGACAACAAAACGGGGTCCTGGGTGAGGGTGGCCAGGAGAGCAGGGGCAGGTGACCAAGGCCATCCCGCCCGCCCATGACCAACAACCCCCAAGCCCCACCCAGGTGCCCGAAGTCCAAGCACAGTTTCAAAGTTCTGCCCGTCCTCTGCAGGACTCTCAGGCGATGGGCTGTTCTCAGCCATCTCAGCCATGATCAGCGACTGGCTTGGGCCCAAGGCTAGAGGTGTGAACCCCATCTCTGCCTCATCGGTGACACCAGCCTGAGCTCTCCCAGAGCAACCACAGAGTAGAAAGGCACCCCCATGGGCAAGTCCCAGCCACACTAGGTGGGAAGCGGTCTAGCCTGGAACCCCCACACCTCCATCCATCCAGGACGTGGAGCCCCAGTTGCAGGCTGCTGACCTCCGGACACATTGGCTTCCCAGCTAAGCCATGAGACTGCAGGGGAAGGCTCCCTGTGACCAGAAAGCCTGGCCAGGGCAGTGACACAGCCTGGGGCTGGCCTCCTCATCCCAGGTCCACCAGCACTGCCTGCCCTGCCTGCTGAGGTCCTGGATCCCAGGCCCAGTGAGCTAGAGGCCCATCATGCAGCCTCCTTCCCCTCCATGGCCTCTCCTTCCTGGGAGCCCTGGGGCTGACCCAGGAGCCAGCTCTGGGCCTGGCTTGCTCACCTGCAAAGTGGAGCGACAGCTCCCTCCCCAGGCCAAGTGGTGCCAGGTGGGAGGGCATCTGGCAGAGCTCCACCTGGCCTGGCAGACACCCTACCCTGCCAGAGGCCTCCTCCTCTCCGCTGCCCATTTGATTCCCCTGCCTCCCAGGCTCCACCTGCTCTGGGCAGTGTCCAAGGGCTCTGGCCAGAGCTGGTGCCTGTCATCTGTCCCAGGAGTTGTCCCATGAGTGTGAGACTCAGCTCCTGACACGAGTGAACCCCTAAGTGCAGGACCAGCCTCCTCCCCAGGGTGTGAAGACCCCCCTGGATGTCTTCACCCAGTCTCTTGCCCTTAAATCCACCCCAACCCAGTGTCCCTTCCTGATCTGCAGAGGCAGCCGGGGGCAGACAGAGGAGGCCAAATGGAGAACTGCAGGGGCCACAGAGAGAGATCCTGGTCAAAAGCAGAAAAGAAAATGAGCCCTTTCCATGAATTCCTGCTCCAACACATGTCGCACATGATGAATACACACGATTTTTATTCGTCCATTAAAAGCATGAAATGTAGAAAGCAGAAAATAAAACAGTAAACAGCACAACGCGTGGAACCCTCAGGATGGCGAACAAAGACGACGGACAGAAGCTGCTGGTTTTCGAGGACCAAGGAGGCGTCACGAGCCCTCGATGCTGGGAAAGAAGCCAGGCTGAGGAGCGGTGCTACCCTCTGCGGGCACGAAGCCCTAGGGGAAGCTCAGGGACCGCGAGCGACAGGGACCAGATCACACAGGTCTGGGGTAGAGGGCGGGGGCTGGTCTGCCGAGGTGCCGACAATGTCCTGGGACATCGTGTGCCACCGTGTGCCGCAGCTTCCTTGGGTGGCGGTTGCAAGGGTGGCCTCTGAGAGCCCACCCGCCCGCATGTTCCTGGTGGGCCTCTGCTGTGGGGAAGCGTGCCCAGCACAAAGGCTGCCATCCGACCACCCACGGGGGCTCAGCACATTCCCATCACTGCACCGCCCCCCACCGGCCCCCCCAGGGCTGTTGCTTCTTGCCACTGAAACTGGGCGGGCTGAGCACCAGCTCCATGTGCCCGTCCCCCAGCCCTGGCAGCCCTTCTCCTGTCTGTCTCCGTGCTTCGACTGCTCTAGGGCCTCATGTTGGGAGAATCACAAGCTCTTGGTCTCTGTGCCTGGCACAATGTCCTCAGGGCCCATCCAGATTGCAGCAGGTGACAAACTGTCCCTCCTTTGTGAGGGCCACTAATGCTCGCTGCACGGATCAGCCACGTTCCGTGGTGCACACATTCACCAGTGGCATTTGGATTGCGTCTGCTTTAGGGATCATGCTGCTGCCCACAGGGACACAAACACCCTTTCAGGCCCTTGCTTTCCATCCTCCTGGCTGTCTGCCGGGAGCGGAAGGGCCGGGCCCCCCAGCAACCCCAATACTTGTGAGGAACTGCCAAGCAGCTTTCTGCAGTGGCTGCTCCATTAGGTTTCCACTGACAGGTGTCAATGTAAATCACACCTCAATAAAGTGATCAAGATGTAAAGTGAGCAAGGTGGAGAGAAACCCTGCCTCCATCCCCACCGACAGGGAGGGCCCTAGCTGCAGCCTCTGAACGGACAGCTCACACTCACACAGGGGCGTGCACAGACCTCTCCTCCGGAAGAAGCTGAGACCCGGCGTCCCCTCTGGGCCCTCCTCTGGCGCCTGGCAATGGACAGCCCTTCTCTGGTCCCGCTCTCAGCATAGAGGTGAAGCCTCAGACGCTGCGTGGTGAGCATGGTGCCCCCGTTCCTGTCAGACCACAGCCCAGCCCTGAGCAACCCCGGGCCCGGCTGGGGAGCTGGAGATGTGACTCCTGCCACCAGACGTATGGCTAAGGGCGGCACCCAGTGGTGTCTGGCACTAGGGCCTAGAAGCCCTACGTGGCAGCCACCAAGGGCCTCCCTGGTAGAGTGGCAGGGTTCCCTCCTCCTGAGGAGGAAGCCAGGCCTGGCTCAGGGCCACCCCTGGGACACAGCCCAGCTGGGGGTGATGACTGGGCCAGGACCACATCCCAGGGCCAGCTGCAGATGCCTGTGAGTGTCCGCTCCCTGTCCTTCAGGGCACCGCCAGCCACACAGTTGTGAGGAGCCAGGGCTCTGGAATTCCCCTCTTTTGCACTGAGAATCACACCTCAGGGCAGGGGGTGACTTAAACATCATGCCAGATATGCATACGAATCTTTCCTGGAGGCCCTAGCTAGAGCAACTAGGCTAGAAGAGTAAAGGTACCAAAAATTGGAAGGAAGAAGTTAAGTTGTCCCTGTTTGCTGATGACATGATCTTACATGCAGAAGACCCTGAAGACTCCACCAAAACCCTACCAATAAATGAGTGCAGCAGCCAGACACAAAATTAACACGTCAGCATCATCTCTATACATTAGTCACAAAATATCAAGAAAAATTAAAAACAGTCCATTAAAAAAATTCCATTCAGGCTGACTTGGTGACTGTGATCCCAGCCACAGAGGCTGAGAGAGGAGGATTGAGGCCAGCCTCAGCAATTTAGTGAGACCCTAAGCAACTTAGTGTCTCAAAATAAAAAATAAAAAGGGCTGAGGATGTGACTCAGTGGTTGAGTTCAATCCCCAATACCCTCCTCCCCTAAAAGAGAGGCTGGACGTGGTGGCACACACCTGTAATCCCAGTGTCTCAGGGGGCTGAGGCAGGAGGATTGAGAGTTCAAAGCCAGCCTCAGCAATGGCAAGGCCCTAAGCAACTCAGTGAGACCCTGTCTCTAAATAAAATACAAAGTAGGGCTGGGGATGTGGCTCAAGGATCAAGTGCCCCTGGGTTCAATGCCCAGTACCCAAGAAAAAGAAAAAATTTTGTTCATAATAGTATCAAAAAATACTTACAAATAAATTTAACCAAAGAGCTGAAAGACCTCTACGCTGAAACTATAGAAGATTGATGAAGGAAATCTAAGAATAAGCAAACAAATGGAGAGATAGTCCATGTTCATGGATTGGAAATTTGATAATATGAAAATATCCATGCTACCCAAGTCACCTACAGGTCCAATGTAATCCCTATCAAAATCCCAATGGCAGCCGGGCATGGTGGCACACGCCTGTAATCCCAGCACTTGGGAAGCTGAGGCAGGAGGATGGTGAGTTCAAAGCCAGCCTCAGCAACTTAGCGAGGCCCTAAGCAACTCAGTCAGACCCTGTCTCTAAATAAGATACAAAATAGGGCTGGGGATGTGGCTCATTGGTGGAGTGCCCCTGGGTTCAATCCCCAGCACCAAAAAAAAAAAAAAAAAAAAAATCCCAATGGCATATTTCACAGAAATAAAGGAAAACCAGGAAAACCATCGAATACTCATGGGACCACCAAAGGCCCCAAGTAGCCAAAGCAATCTGGAACAAAGTGAAGGCATCACACCACCTGACTTCAGAATACCCTGCAAAGTCGATGAACCCACACTGCCTGGCAGGGGCATCGAGACAGGCACGCAGAGCAGAGGGGCAGGACTGAGCACCCAGCAATAAACCACGCAGGCAGAGCCCACCGATTTTGGCAAAGGTGGCAAAAAACACACACCAGGGATGGGACAATCTCTCAAATGTGCTGGGAAAACTGGACCCACGTGCAAAAGAAGGAAGCCAGACTCCCGTCCACTCCACACGCAGAACCAACTCAAAACCCAAGGCCTGACACGCAGCCTGCGGGAGGAAACGTGAGGAGACTGGTCTCAGCCTGGGAATGACACTGGGGACCAGGAAGCACAGGCAGCAAAAGCAGAACTCGACAGATGGGATGGCCTCCAACCACCAGGCCGGCCAGCAGGGCCCTCGGCCTCCACACCCGACAGGGGTGGACTTCCCCAGGGTATAAGGAATCAAGCAGCCCAGCAGCAAGACAGCAAATGACCCAGTTCCCAAGCGAAGGCTGCGACTGGCCAGCAGGCTAGGAAGATGCTGGCCGTCACTGTCCAGGGAGAGGCAGTTCCAGCCACAGGGGGCAGCTCCGGACCACCCTCGATGCAGCTGCCAAACCAAAGGCAGGGCCGGCCTGCGGGGGGGGGGGGGGGGCTGCTTCTGCAGGAGGGAGGGGAAAGCAGGGTGCAGAGGAGCAGCCATGCGACTGCAGTCCCAGGGCTGAGTGCGCGTCCGAGGAAACCAGGACGTCAGAGTGACGCCCGCCGCGGGTTCATGCAGCACCGTTGGCGGCAGGTGAGGAGTGGGGCC
>JAJEJO010003079.1:0-20369 GCA_020662805.1 Glaucomys volans | reverse complement strand
CTCCCAGGCTGCACTCCCGCCAAGCACTCCCAGTGCCTCCCACTTCCCTGTCCTCGCGCCAGGGCCTCACCAGACCCAAGATGGTCCTCGGGTGGCCGCAGCAACAGACCTCACGTGACCTTAGAAGACAAGATGGGCATGGTGGTGCAGCAGTGGGGAGGCTGAGGCAGGAGGACCTCAGGTTCAAAGCCAGCCTCAGCAACTTAGTGAGACCCTAAGGAACTAAGCAAGACCCTGTCTACATAGAAAATGGAAAGGGCTGGGAGCTGGCTCCCGGGTGAAGCAGCCCTGGGTTCAATCCCCAGCACCCCGCAGAGACACAGAGTGAGACCCGCAGTGCCCAGCCAGTCACAGCAATGACCTCTGACCCCAGCGAGGAACCCATGTCCTCCCAGAGTCCACCAAAGGCCAGCAGCTGGACCCTTGTTCAGATGTCCAGGAGTTTTGGGCTGGCTGCCCCACTCTGGTCCCAGCAGACACCTCCCATATGAACCTTCTGGAAGCCTAGACAGTACTCTCCCCAGGTAGCAAGCACTCGGGGCAGAGAAAGCCTCTGAGGAGTTGGGGGCAGGTGGGGACGCTGAGCGCACTGCCCACGCAGCCTCTGAACACGCAGAGGCCCACCTCTGACGGGTCCGTCCATCTGTCACTGTTGGCAAGCACCCACCCTGCAGCTACTGGAGACACACCGGGGCCTGAGCCCCGGGCAGTGCATTCCCAGGGCTGGGTTCTGAAGGAGTAGGACAGTCACCAGAGTGAGCAGATGACATGTGGGGTGACGTCCGAGGTGGCAAGGTCAGGCACCAGGGAAGGAGACTGGCCAGTCCTGGGCAGGACGGGGCAAGGGGCTCCTGCAGGAAAGGCTCTCGCAGGGTGGGGAGGTGGAGTGAGGTGGCCGGGGACAGCCCTGGGGCTCGGGCACGTCCTCCCTCAGAGGGCTGAGGCTCCGCAGGGCACCAAGGGTGGTGTGAGCAGTGTGTACGTCTTTGTGTGGACGCGTGTGCCGTGTCCCTGAGTGTGGGCCTCTGCGTGTGTGCAGGCGCGCGCCGGCCTGTGCATCTGTGTGGTCTCCACTCTGCGCACACCGCATGCTCAGGTCTGCAGGGCGGCCTGCGGATCTGTCCACGCCCACCTGCGAGTCGGCATGCGAAGGCCCATCAGAAGCCCACCTCCCACTGGCACGGGAAGAACTGTAAAGTGCCCCCAGATGGCGCCTGGCTCACACGTGAGTGTGTGTGAGCATGTGCGGTGTGAGCGAGAGACCACGTGTTCCCGCCTGCAAGTGCCTCTGAACAAAGTTCCTCCACCTCTCCAAGCCCACCACCATCTGTCTCCCCTCCCGCTCAGCCATTTGAGCCAGTCTCCAGGCGGGACCAGATGGCCGAAACATGGTCTCAGCTCCCCCAAGGGGGCTGGGCCTGGGCAGCTGCCCCCACTGCTGCAGCCCCTGGACTGCCCGGTCCAGCCCTCCCCAGCCACCTGCGTCCCTGGGCAGGCAGCCACTCTCACCCTGGCGCCTCGTGGCTGTCCTGACCCCTGTCCCTGGGCCCCACCTCAAGTGGCCTTTTGCCTCAACCACATAATTACCCTCTGGGTCAGGGCTGATGAGGGGGCAGGGCAGGCAGGGCACATCCCCCAGGTCTTGCAGAGTGGCTGCCGAGTGACCCCTGACAGCCCTGGCCCAGGGCCTCGGGGACCAGAGTGCAGTTCAGGAGGCTCTGGGGGCCTCCAGGCCTTGGGCCACCTTGCTGTCCCCACCTGGGGGAGGCTGCCTCTGATCCCAAGGCCCTGGGTCAGGGATGAGGCCACCCTGGCTAGCTGTGTCCATGCTGGGCAGCCCTCACCCCTGACTGGGCGGCTGATCCCAGGTCCTGCTCTCTGGACACAGCAGTCAGCACAGGGAGGGTATGGACAGTGCCTGTGGCCCTGGGTGCACTCCCGGCCCTGTGCTGTGACCTCAGGCCCTCAGTTCCTTTATAAGGTCACCCGAGAACCCATAAGGCAGCTGTCAGTCACTTGTGCAGTCAACAAACAGGCCATGGAGGCCACGGTCAGACACGCAGGCCTAAATCAACTGTCTGGTTTGAATTCTCACTTCCTGCAAAAGCTTGGGCCCCACGCCCCAAGGCTCTGGCCTGTGTCCCTCCCTCACAGTAGGAAGCCCTGCCCCCAAGGCTGCCCTGAGGACTCGGGAGGTGCAGGGCAGGACAGCCACACCCCAGCAGGTAGCACCCTTAAGGGCCTGTGCAGGGGTCCTGGCAGGCGGGCACACCCTCCCCTGCCCTCTTCCACTTCCCCTGGGGAAAGCAGGGATCCTGAGAGCTGGAACTGTGACCTGCAGGACCCCGGCTGGCCTGGTCCACGCCCCCAAGTCTCCCAGCCACAGCTGTCAGGCACCCACGGGGCTCCGGGGAGGGGAGGCAGAGGAAGGCAGGCTGGCCCCAGAAGGCTGGGCAGCCCTCACCCCTCCAGGACAAGCGCAGCAGGCAGCTCCCACCAGGAGGGCCTGGGGCGGTGCTGCTGGGCCCCACTCTTCCAGGCAGGACGCAAAGGGACCCTGTGAGGCAAGCAGGGGCTGCCGCCCAGGACAGGGGCTCAGAGGTCTGCGACCCTCAGCTATGGGTCAGAGGCATCTGGAGCGCAGGCAGCCGGGGACACAGCCTGGCCTCCGGACACCCCACCCCAGCTCTATGCTGGTGTCCAGCCCCCATCAGAGGCAGGCCAGGGGGCCATGTGCTTCACAGGGTGAGGATTAGCCGGCAGGGCCAGGGCCAGGGGGGAGCATTAGTGACTCCCTTCCTGGGCTCTGATCCCCACGCCCCTGGCTGGACCCCTCCCAGCGGTGCCCAAGCAGGCCCCCTCTGGGATGCCATTATTTCCCTATTTCCCCTCCCAGACTCCATACAGGCTGCCTCCCTCGGGTCCAGCAGGAGGCCCGGGACTTGACAACCCTGGGCTTTCTAGAAATAAAAAGGAGAGGAAAGTGCCTTCCAGGAGGCCCTTCTCCATTCGCAGGGGAAAGGCCTCCCCAGCCAGGGTGGCTGCCAAGGCGGTCAGATGGCGTGGGCTGGAGGATCGCGGGAGCCCCGCAGCTTCCTCTCCGCCTCGCGGGACGTTTTGCGGGTGTGGCAGCACCGGGGCCCGCCACGCCCCGCCATCTGCTGGGAGGCCAAAAGTCGCGGGGGCGGCCAGGGCGGGGCTGCGGGCGGTGACCTTGGCGCTGCGCTCCTGTGTGCTCCAATGGCTCCCTGCAGATGCCGCCCATTGAGCAGCTCCAGGCGGCCTCCCCACCAGCCCGGCCCACGCTCCCTGCAGCCCCCACCGCAGCGTGGGTCCCCGTGGGTCCCCCGAAACCCGTGAGGCCAACAGCCGTCCCGACTCGGGGTGGAAGGCCTTGTGGGCTTCCCGGGTTTGGGTCGAGCCCAGCTGGCCAGGCCTGGGGCTAGGGCTGGCTCCTGGGACTCTCCAGGAGGTCACAGGGGCCTACTCAGAGGCTCAAGTCCTGGCCTTACCCCTGCTGAACATTCCTGGCCCCAGGGAGAAAGGGACGTCCCCCAACATGACAATGAACCCTCCTACCCGGCATTCTAGACAAGGAATTGCCCCCAAGGACTGGAAGGCTGATCCCGGGCAGGCAGGCAGGCCCAACCCACCAGACTGCAGAGGGCTGAGCTGAGCAGTCCACCTACATGCTGGAGCCAGGACTCAGGGCTGGGTAGGGCCCAGCCAGGATCTGCTGTGTGGCCTGAGGCCACTGTCTTGAGCTCTCTGGGCAATTTCCCTACACCAAAAATGAGGATAAGAAAACCGCCCTGCGGAGCTCTTGGGTGCTGGGCCCTCCAGGGCTGCGTGGGGAGGGGGTAACAGTGAAGCCTGAGGGGAGGGAACAGGAGATACGGATCCCATTAACCCAGGGCTGGCCTGCAGGCTCTGGTTCTGAACTGCAGGATGCCAGCCACACTCAGAGCAGTGGGGACACTGAGGCACCGGGTGGAGGGAGTGGCACCCCTCCCCCGACTGACCCTCCCTCAGGGAGAGCTCACTTCCTGCCTGGGGAGTTGGGCTCTCAGACCCACGAGGCTCATGGCTCCCATCAGCCCTCGCTGCACAGATGGAGCTGTGGGCCAGGAAGGGACACTCAGAGCTGGGGGGCGTCTGGAGAGGGCTCCAGGCACTGCTCATCAGACCGCCCGACCCACTTCTCTCCCAGACCACCCTCCAGTCTAGGACCAGCTAGAGGGCAGCAGCAGGCAGGTGGCACTGGCCCCACCCCAGGGCCCCCAGCAGGGCCCACCTGGAAGTCGGGCCCTGAGCACATGGGGCGTGGCTCTGGCGACCTGGGCACAGTGGGCCCAGGCCCTGACCTCTGCACAGAGCCAGGACCCGGTCCAGCACCACCTGGTGGCTGCTCTGTGGAGTGCACCTCCTGGGCCTGAGCCGGCCTCTGGCCTGCTGGGGCTCTCCTGCCTGACCCCATGGGAACTGGGGTGTGTGGCTGGCCAGCCACAGAATCTGTGGGACCCAGTACAAAATGAAATCGAGGGACCCCCTGCTGGGCCCAGCAGGCGTCAGTAATCCCAGCTGGTGAGGAGCTGAGGCAGGAGGTGGAGCTGGACCAGGCTGGGAGTCTTGGCAAGGCCCTCTCCTGAGGAAAAGCAGGCACAGTGGGCACACCTGTGATCCCGGGGACTTGTGAGGCTGAGGCAGGAGGATGGCGAGTTCAAGGGAGCCTGGGCAGTTTAGCAAGACTTGATCTCTAAAAAGGAAAGGGCTGGCACTGTAGCTCAGTGGCAAAGCGTCCCTGGGTTCAATCTCCAGTATCACAAGAAAGGAAAGATGGAAGGAGGGATGGAGGAGGAATGGAAGGGGGGAGGGATGGAGGAATGGAAGGAAGGATGCAAGGATGGATGGATGGAGGGATAGAGGGAGGAATGGAAGGATGGAGGGATGGAGGGATAGAAGCAAGGAGGGAAGGATGGAAGGAGGGATGAGGGGAGGGATGGAGGGAGGGAAGGATGGATGGAGGGATGTAAGGATGGAGGGATGGAAGGATGGAAGGATGGAAGGATGGAAAGGTGAATGGAAGGATGGAAGGATGGAGGGAAGGAAGGATGGAGGGATGGAAAGATGGAAAGATGGATGGAGGGATGGATGGAAGGATGGATGCAGGGATAGAAGGATGGAGGGATGGATGGAAAGATGGAAAGATGGAAGGATGGATGGAGGGATGGAGGGATGGAAAGTTGGATGGAGGGATGGAAGGATGGATGGAGGGATGGAGGGATGGAAGGATGGAGGGATGGAGAGATGGAAAGATGGACGGACGAATAGAAGGACGGAAGGAGGGCCCCATTCATAACTATTGCTGCCATTGGGACAGCAGCACCAGAGCCTCACGCCAAGTCTGGGCCTTTGAGTGGGGCCCTGTGCCATATCAGGGGACGCTCACCACGGAGCCTGCTGCAGGGCCAGCAGAGGGAGCAGGAAGGGCCACCCCAACAGCCAGAAGGGCTGGCCGAGACCAGAACAGCCAGCAGCACAGCCCTGGGCTCTGCACGCCCCCCTGTGGACACCCAGCCTCTCCTCGGGAGGAGGGGAGGTCATGGAAGCTGGGCACAGTGAGAGGGCTGCAGGTCACCGGGAGGCCAGTCAGTGATTAGTGTTGGCTGAAGGCTCCTGGTCACACCCCAAACCCTGCTCACGGAGCAGGAGGGGACAGTGAGGGTCCTCAGGGAGCCACCTGTTACAGCAACAGTCCCCAGATGAGCAGAGCCCTCCCACCCCAGTTCTCACCGTGCCTGTGGTGTGGTGGGGGAATGCAGGCCTTCACACTCATGCTCCGGAATGTCCATCACCCCTTCCCTTTCCCACCAGGGCCATGGGATGGCAGCTCTTCTCGGAGGGCAGAGCCTGCGCCTGACATTCAGCCATCTAACCGCCACCACCCACCCACCCATCCATCCGAGCCTCCTCCATCTATCTGTCCACCCAGCCCCACCCACCCAGTCCCCTACCTTCCATCTACCCCACCTACATCTCCATCTGCGAAGCTGGGGACAAGGGTCTGGGTGGAGCCTTGCTGGTCACACCTGTGGCTCTCGGTAAGATCCTCAGCAGCACTGGCCACCCACCCATCCAGCACCCACTGTGTGCACACAGCCCTCCATGCCTCCATCTGATTCCGCTCTTCCTCTCTGGAACTGAACCCTGGAGCCTTCTACTTCTGGGCTATGTCTTTGCCACCACCCCTCTTTGTAAGTTTGATCTTGAGACAGGGTCTTGCTAAGTTGCTGAGGCTGACCTTGAAGGGACCACCTCCTGCCTAAGCATCCCAGGCCACTGGGACTGCAGCGTGGACCACTGTGCCCACCCACTGACCCAATTTCACGCAGCATCCCACTACCCTTCCTCATCCGTGCACCCAGACGGCCTTCAGCTGCTCATACAGTCGACCTCAGTGCCAAGCAGGAGGAAGGGCCCAGGGCCTGCCAGGCATCTGTCTTGAGTGGCCCCAGTGGCCCTGAAGTGGCAGCCATCCCGCTTGGTGGCTGCCCTCCTCCTCTCTTCTGAGGCTGGCACAGGCCAGGCAGTTGTCAGGGAAAGACCTAGACAGGAGCAAGGAGGGAGGCGAGGAGGCCCTCCGTACCTGGGCCTGACCCGGGTGATGTTCCCTCTGCACCTACGTTCTTTGTAAAGCAGACAGAGGAGCAGGCTCCTCATGGGTTTGTGAAGATTAAATAAAAAAACAAAAAACATCACGATACAAACCAAGGAAGGAAATGACCAGGTGGGGTAGGACCCCAGGAGCCGTGTTCCCTCACCTGGGACCAAAACAGGGCAGGGAGAGCACCTGCCAGGTCAGCCTTGGACCCTCCCTGAGCCTCTGAGTCCCGGGATTTGCTGGCCCCATTCCAATCTCCGGGGAGGCTGATCACACCCAGGCTCCCGGGCAGACCTGAGGCAGCTCAAGATGAAGAATGGGAACCTTCTGCTCACAGTGTGGTGGCTCAGGGCATCCAGGCCCTGGACTCGGTCCATGCTGGCTGCCTCAGTAGGCAGCTGTGGGGCAGCCAGGACAGGCCAAGCCCTGCTGGATGGCCCTGGCTCCAGCCCTGGCTCCAGCCCAGGCTCCAAGGGCACAGGCACTGCACTGGACAGCTGACCTCAGCGCCCTCGTCTGTGAAGTGGGGCATCTGGGGCAGGGGCAGGCCTCGCGAGAAGGACAAGAGGTGCCTCGCTGCACCCGCTCCGTCACCACCTCGTCATCAGGGGCAGCAAGGGACGGTGCCATGCAGGAGGAAGAGCACAGAGGCCCAGAAGGTGCCCACGGTGCAGCCTGTGTGGCCGGGAGGCCTGGAGGGGCGTGCGTCCTGTGACTGGAGCCAGGAAGCCTCCCAGGAGAGCACAGAGGCCCAGCTCGCCCATCAGATGCAGAAGGGACTGGTGGCCAAGGCCCCGGCGAGCTTCCAGCTCAGCATGGTCTTGACTTAGTGACACGTGTGTCCTCAGCTCCTTAGAGTCCCCAGCAGGAGGGCAGGCTGGTCCAGGCCTGCCTCCCCGACCTGCTCAATGGCAGCATGTCCTGGGAACCCTGCAACCCACCCTGTGGTTTGGACCTGACCCCTGCGCTCTCTGCTTCACAAAGAGCCTGTTAGTGGCCGACCTGCCCACGTGGTCATGGACTCACCTGCGGGGCTAAGTGGGGAGGAGGGCTGGGAGCAAGTTGGGGGGCTTGGAGTGCAGGGTCCCCACACCTGTACAGGGCGAGGCCCCACCCAGCCCGCTCTGCAGCAAGCCTGCGACCCACTTCTGGCAGCCTGCCACTCATTAATCTTGATGAGCTTTCTGCTGAGTGTCCTTCCAGGACTTTCAAACCCCTTGCTGATTGCAATTAATCACTTACTGAAGCAGATGTCAGGAGGGTGGGCTGGAGGCCAGAGGTGGATAGAGCTGTCTGGGCTGCGTGAGCATGGGCCCTTGTGCCTGGCGCAGACTGCCCACTCCCATCAGGGGGCTGCCTGGATTCGTGTTCCCAGGGAGGAGGCTGCTGGGATGGGGAAGGTGGGTCCCTGGTCAGGGGAAGGGCCAGAGGTGGCCAAGGCAGATGCCCTTGAGGACTCCACACTGCCTCCTGAGGAGGCCAGCATCCACCTGGAGCCCCAAAGGATGGAACTGGAGGCCATTAGGCATTTGAGTTGGGGCAGCAGAGCGAGGGTGCCAGTGACCACCCTGAGCTGTCCCCCACACCCCCCACCTCAGGCTGGTGGCTCTGTGTCAGGGGCCGACACTGGAAAACCAGACTCCACAGAAAAATCTGGACTTCTGCTTTCTCTTTGAAAACACAAAGGTGTCGCTCTGTGCTGTCACCAGGTAACCACGGCCTGGCTGAGCAGGTGCCTGGGTGCCCAGGGCCCGGCCTGGGCTCTGCAAGACCCCTGCCAACCAGGGGTCCTGACTCAGGTCTGGCTCCCACAGTGTGTGCCTCCTGTGGTCACCCAGGCATGCACACTGGTGCCCCGGGAGGTTCTGGGCAATTCTGAGGTGAGCTCAGGAGGGTTTGAAGACAGGACAGATCTGGGTGCGATGGCCACACCTGCAACGCCAGCGACTCAGGGCCAACAGGAGGAGTGCAAGTTTGAGGCCAGACTTAGTGGGATCCTGCCTCGAAATTTAAAAGACATAGAAAAAGAAAGGTCTGGGAATGCGGCTCAGTGGTAAGTGCCCCTGGGTTCAAGTCCAGCATTGAAACAAAGATGAATCCTACCCTTGAGGCAAGGCTCAGCCTGAGCGCCCGGGAGTCACTCCCTGAGCTTCTCTGCACCCAGCCGTGCCCTCTGCGGGCTGGCGGTGCCAGGAGCCCTGCTCTCAGGGCAGGGCAGCCGGCAGCGCATCCTCAGGAGCGTTCTGGAGACGCAGTCCTCGGCCACGACCGCTGCATCAGACTCTGGGGAAACTGCGGTCACATCTGCACTGGCATCCAGGGGCCTCTGGCCGCTCAGCACTGGGCCACTCGTCCCGACCTGGACCTGGGTGCAGGTCACACAGGCATGCGCCTTCACAGACAAAAGCACCACCAGCTGTGGGTGTTGGCTGCGCCCGGCAGGGCCTCCAGGGGCAGCAGTGGCCACGGCAGCCTGCCCCACTCCCTCCTCATGGCTGGGCTTTCCCCTGCATCTGGCTGCAGTTCCCATGTGTCCCTCTCTGGCCTGCAGAGCTGAGGCCCCAAGCAGGCGGCTGGGCCTCTATGAGGGCCTCTTTCCTCACCAGGGACCTGTGGACCCCCAGGCAGCGCTGAGCCCGTGTGGAGGCTCAGGTTAGTGGGTAGAGCGTGTGGTCAGCGCCTGGCACTGGCGAGCCCGGGACAGGGCTGGAGTGTGCGGTGACTCTCCCAGCGCAGAAAGGCACCCAGATGAGCCTGCTGTCCCCTGTGGGCAAGGACATGAAGACAGAAGGAACGGAGCCCCAGCACCTGCTCCCTCCACCTCCGCGCTATGTGCCTGCGGTGTGCAGGGCCCCGCTGGCCACCTTGGGGATGGGCCTGTGGCGAGCAGGTCCCTGGGAGCTGGTGACCCAGTGGGAGGTGTGATGACGCCTGTGCACCTCCATGGCGTGTCAGCTCCAGCCCAGGCTCCAGAAACGCAGGGCAGGGCAGGTGGAAGGAGCCGAGGGAGGGAAGGAGGCCCCGTGGAGGCTGCCCACTAGTGAAAGGAGGAGGCCCCAAAGCCAGGCAGACACCTGCAGGGGGAGGGGTCTTCTGCGCAGCAGGAACAGCAGGAACAAAGGCCCTGGGGCAGAAATGAGGAGCAGGGAAGAGGCCTGGGTGCTGGAGCACAGTGATACCAAGAGAGAGGCCAGGGCGAGATCACCCGCAGACACTGGGACGGTCCTGAGCAAGGAGGGCACCATGGTGCCTCACTAGTACCGTCTCCCTGCCCACCCTGTTGCTACCTGTGCCCCACGGGGACATCAGAAGTCCATGACTCCCTGTGCTCTCGCTTCCTGGATGGATGTTTCTGGGCAGCAGTCCAGCCCCTTCCTGGGTCCTTCAGGGAGCTGCCTGTGCTCCAGGCAGGTGGCCTGGCTGGGCCACACACTGGCTGCAGTGCTCACGGGAGGAGACGAATGCTTGCAGGATGGGACCCTGGGCGTTTGGCTCTGTGGGTGCCCTCGGGCGTGCTCCGGGCGCATGAACCCCTGGAAGGCATCTCTGAGTGTGAGCCTGCTGTCCTGCCCGGGTGGGCGGTGGGGGTGTGGGCACACTGTGTGCCTTGCATCCCCCAGCGCAGCCTCTGGTGGATCCTGGTGGGAGGGCTTCTTTCACTCCAGCTGCCGGCGACAAGCAGTTTACCTGGGCCCCAGCCTGTCCACTGGGAGCAGAGTCCCTGGTCCCTAATTGCCAAGGTGCCCCTTCTGGGATGCCAGGTGGCTAGAATGGGCAGACAGAGGGATTTGCTCTCGGGGCCTGGAGGGTGAGCCTCCCCAAGGCAGGCCAGCGGCAGTCTGCTTCCCACCCACTCCAGAAACCCCGGGACCGGAGACACCCTGTCTGGTGGGCAGGGAGAGTGACTGTCACAGCTGGTCTTGCTCCGTGCTCCAGCGACCCGGGCCCCTGCCTCGCACCCATCCGACACCACCGGGCTGCACAATGCCACCTCACGGACGAGGACACGGAGGCACAGCCAGTGGAAGCAGGCCCGCCAGCCTGCAGCGCCACCAAACGCTCAGGTGATTGACCGATAACAGGACACACTGGACTCAGGGGCACTGCTGAAATCAGATTCGACTTTTTTCTTTTTAAAGTGATCCCCAGAAGCCGGAGCCCCACGGAGGCGTGACCTGGGCTCCCGTGCGTCTCTCTGGGCAGCGCTGCTCTGACCTGGCCCAGTGTCGCAGAGTCCCAGAGAGCAGAGCACCTGCTCCAAGCCCTGCTCCCAGCCTCTGAAGACAGCTGCTGTTCCGCTCCCAGGCCACAGGCCCTCGTCTCGGCAGCACTGGGTCTGGAGATCCAGTGCCAAGGGGGCTCCAGCCCAGGGGCACGAGGCCCTGACCCACCGGAGCCTGCTGAGAGTGAACACCAGCACCGTCCTCTGTCGCAGGTGGCTCCCTCTGTGAGGGGGCTTGGGTGGGGGTCTGGGGGTCCAGGGACCCCTGGCTGACTGGGTAGCCACCCCGTGCTGAGCCCACATTCCCTCGTGCGGTCCTGGCTCACAGCGATGAGCCAGGCAGAGTAACTCATAGTCCCGCTCCCCAGGCGAGGACAGCAGGGCCCCCAAGTACCACAGGAAGGGGAGCAGTCGGGACTCAAGTCAGGGGCTGGGGGACACACCACAGTCACATTGTCCTGGGCTCCCCTGACTTTCCTTAGGAACGTCTCTCCAACAACATCTGGTCCATGAGCCGCCAGCATGGGCTAAATCCAGGGCAAACTCCAGTGAACACCCACACCTCAGGCCCACCCAGGGCACGCCTTCCTGTTGCTCATGTGCTCTCCACCCGTCCACCCGTCCACACACCCACCCACCCACCCATCCATCCATCCATCCATCCAAGCCTCCATCCACCCATCCATCTATCCATCCATCCATCGTTCATTCTGTCTACCCATCCATCCATCCATGCCTCCCTCCCTCCCTCCATCCATCATCCATCTGTCCATCACCCATGCACCCAGCTGTCCCCCCTCCACCCACCTACCGATCTTCCACTCCCTCTCAGAGATGGTGATGGTTGATGTGTGGATCCTGGAGCAGGACTGTCTTAAGTTTGGATCCTGGTCCTGCCACAGACCAGCTGAGCACCTGTGGACAGGTAGCCTTCCTCTCCGCACCTCAGTGTCCCCACCTCAAACAAAGGGATTATCTTGGCTGGAGGAGGCCTTGGGAGTGGAGGTTCAGATTCCTCCTTGCCTCTGACTTGCTGTGGAGCTTTGGCCATGGTACACGCGATCTGCAACTCAGCCTCAGCCCCGGCCTCAGCCTTGGCCTCAGCCTCAGCCTCTGCCTCCTCATCTGCACAGTGGGGTGAAGTGCTCCCACCTGCATTTAGAGGAGGGGGTGAGGGATGTGCCTGCTCGGCACAGCCTGGAGTTGTGGGCCGCTTCTCCAAGGGTGGGAGGGCAGCTCTCCCAGTCTGGCTTGGAGGTGAGCAGGGTGGCAGTGTACGTGACACCTTGTCCCACAGGTGCACCTCTCCCAGGGGAGCACAGGTGCAGCTCCACCAAGTCCCTGGAGGGGCCGTGGGCCCTTCACCACGGAGACTGGCTTTGTCCCCGAGTGTCTGGTGAGCCCACACCACGGCCCCAGCCAGCCAGCAGTGCGCCTGCTCCTCTGGCCCTGGAGGTACAGCTGCTTCCTGCAGGTACTTCCTGTCACCCCTGTGTCCTCTTCTGCCTTTTGGCCCCAACACCTGTTCAGTCAGTGCCCTGTTTCTGTCTGGGGCTGCCCCGCCAATGTCACTGCCACTGCAGTGGGTGGGGGCTGCCGAGCACCCAACCCCTCTGGGCACAGAGGGCTCGGAGCCCGCGGTGGCCCAGCCCACGGCCGGGAGCTGCCTGCCCTGCTCCAGCTGTCTGGCACATGAGGCGAAGCTCCACCTGCAACCGGAGAGGCCCTGACACCTGTTAAAATAATCTGCAAATATGATGCTCCATATGTATGACTTCGGGGGGTGATGATTTCTCCACTGATTGTGGTCAGCGACAGCTGTGCGGGCAGCGCTGGAAACAGGCTTGCCGTGCCAGGCAGCAGGCGGCAAGGGGGTGCCTGCCCAGCATCTAGCAACTCAGGGT
Source organism: Glaucomys volans (assembly GCA_020662805.1). Lineage (NCBI taxonomy): Eukaryota > Metazoa > Chordata > Mammalia > Rodentia > Sciuridae > Glaucomys > Glaucomys volans. The sequence goes on along the minus strand of JAJEJO010003079.1, from coordinate 7,582 downwards.
GCAGGCGTCCAGCGCCTGTCAGGGTTCAGCGCAGGCACATCAGCGATGTTGGGGACGGAGGGAGCAGGTGTTCCCAGGTAGCCTGCGAGCAATAATTACTTTTAGATTGTTTTAAAGTATTTGAGCAAGATCCTGGGGGGCTGGGGGAGGGGGAAGGAGGGGCAGCTGGGCAGGCACAGGGCCCACCTCTGGGAACCTGGGGGGGCCATGCTGCCCAGCTGGGGTGGACCCAGCGCCTGCGAGGTCCTGCTCAGCTGCATCACAAGTCCTAACAGGCTGGTCACAAATGCATGGACACATGGCCATCCCCGCAGCCCAAGGTCACAGCGAGCTCCTCCTGAATGCCTGTCCTGTGCCAGGAGCCCTTGTCCCCAGGGCTGGTGAAGAGCGCAGAGGCCGGGGCAGAACTTAAAGCCCTGTGCACGGCACCCTGTCATTCCAAGGTCCTCAGGCCTTGACCGACCTCTGAGCAAGAATGCCTGGCTGTGGGCACAGGGAGGGCAGGGCCTGTGCACTGCTGCTCCACCTGGGGCTAAGGACATCCATAGCCCCGGCACACGAGCGGCAGTGTGGGCGAGGGTCGCAGGCCTGACTGTGGACTGTGGCTGGCCAGGCAGCGAGCTCCTCCCTGGTCCTGAGGAGGCCCTGCTTGTCAGCAGTGAGAAGCAGGGCAGCGCCCAGAGCAGTGGCACCCGCTGCGGGCCCCGTGGGGCAGCGCCTGTCTCGCTGGTGCCACGGGAGGGTTCAGCCTGGATGGAGATTCAGGAAGGACAGACTCCCTGAGGAGACTCCTCGAGTCAGCTCTCAAGGGGCTTGTCCTGGGAGCCAGGTGGGAGGTAGATCACACCCCTGCTCCTGACCACCATGCTGTGCTGCCCACCCCACTGACCCGTCCCTCCTGTCCACAGTCCCCTCAGTGCCCTTGTGTTGGGGACACTGCATCAGCACACACAGGTCCCAGCTGCACTCTGGACTCTTTGAGTGGCCTTTAGCCAACCCAGGTGTGGCCACCCCAGGCCAGTGGGGGCAGCCCCGTGCAGCTGGGCTGTGGCGGGCAGTGCCTTCCGAGTGCCTGGGGAGCCGAGGCAGAGCCCACACAGCTGGAGCAGAGGGTGGCAGAGCCGCTGGGTCAGGACAGTCAAGGCCACAGGATGTCCCTGATGGGGTCTGACCCAGGGCCTGGCCGAGGGGACCTGGGGCCTGTATTCACCACTCAGAGGGGATCCCATGCAATCGCCCCCAGCATGCCCGGTTCAGAAATCTGTCCCCTTCCTACACAGAAGGGTCCCTCTGGCCATTTCCATTCTAAAGAATGAGCAGAGAAGTCCTCTGGTCTCGGGCAGGTCAGATGATCCGGGGACTGATCTGCCAGCGCCACCTGAATGCCCCTTGGGCAGAGCTGAGGGCCAGCAGTGGTGTCCACAGCAAGTTCAATGTCAGCTCAGCGGTTTTACAACCTGTTGCCAGGACGAAGTAGCCAGGCAGGCGAGCAGGCGGGGCCCTACCCTGCCCCACCCTGCCTGGCTCCTCAGCTCCAGCCTGGCTCCTCAGCAGCGGGGCTCCTACCAGAGGCCCCTCCTTCCCTCCTCCCAACCTGCTTTCCAGAGGCCACAGTCCAAGAGCAGCACCCAGCCACCAAGGGAACTCAGGACTCCTTCCCAGCCACTCAGCAAAGATGCCCGAGACCTAAGGCCTCCAAGGCCCCACCAGCTCCTCCTCATCTGCAACGCCCTCACTCCTGGGCCCAGCTTCCAAGTACTCAAGCAGCTCTGGCCTCAGGGCCTTTGCACGGCAGCATCTCTGCCTGAACACTCTTCCTTTCACCTCTCTCCTCTCAGCCATGCTGTCACCTACAGCAACCCAAGGAGGTCCTAGAACAGGGTGGGGCCCAGAAAGGCCCCAGGATGGACACCTGCACCAGGGGACCCTCAGCCCATGGCCACTCCTCCGGCTGCTCGGCAGCCCCATGCTGGGCCACCCCTGGGTCTCCCCCATTAGCAGGCCCCCGGGGGGCACTGACACCCCTCAGTGCTCTGGGGGCACCCCCAGCGCCCCCCTTCCCCGGCCCCACGGTGTCACTCTGGTTAGTCTACCTGCCGGGAGCATCCTGACAGCCGCCCCACTCAGCTCATCTTTTATTCATGCCAATAATGTCACTGCGTGTCTGGAGCAGTCACTTAACCCATTAGGAGAAACTCCTGCCACCACAGCACAGCCAGGAAGGGTGCAGGGTGGCCGTGACCTGGCCTGCCACCCCAGGGTCACTGGGTATGGGGTCGGGGGAGGCCCACGTCCTTCCCCATTCTGGGCTGGGCCTGAACAGCAGAGCGGGGGGCTCTGCACATGCAGGGGCCAGCAGGGGTTCCTGGGGCGCTGTGACCCCTGGCTGGACCTCGGGCTGCAGGGGGTAAGGCCTGCCGGGGAGCCCTCCCACTGGTGGCCACTGTCCTGTCGTAGGAACCAGCCCTGCAGCCAGGGCCCCGGAGGCCATTCTCAGAGGATCCAGGGGAAGCAGAAACAGAGGAAAGGCCTCTGCTTGGGATGCGGGCTGGCACCCCCACATCCCCGCCCTGCGGAGACCACTCAAGGCAGAGTCGGCAGGAACAGCTGCTTCTCGTCCCTGCGGGTCATAAGTAGCCCCCAGCTGTGTGTTCAACCAATAGGTGACAAACGGAGATCTGACCCTGGCTGTGCATCCTGGGGCCAGACCCTGCCCTTTCTGTGCCTCAGCTTTTTGTTGAGTGGGGAGGATCCCATATTTCTGTGCTCCTTCAGGGGGTCACCTCCCAGAACCCAGGGGCCCCCAGGCGTGGGAGACCGGGGTGAACGCAGGCCTCTGCAGCATGCCCCAGGTTCTGGTCCTCCCGTGATCTGTAACTGGGTCCAGCAGAGCCCATAGCGCCCAGGTCACCAGCAGGGCCCTGGCGCAGGGAGCACAGGCCCAGCCCCACCCCAGCTGCCCGCACCGCAGCTCTCCTCTCCTGCTTGGTGCTGGGAGGGACGGGGTGCTCCACCACCGAGCTCTACCATGGGACAGGACCTCGCTAAGGGCCCAGCTGGCCTCCAGCTCCCAAGGGCTGGGATGACAGGTGTGCCACAGCACCTGCCAGCCCCTGTCGCCAATGCACCCACCTGGATGGGCCGGGTGGGACACAGAGGCACACAGACCAGGGAAGTCCTCACCAGGACCACCTGGAGCTCAGAGTGCCCTGTGTTCTCTGAGCAGGAGGGGAAGTGAGGTGGCAGTCCCCAGTTGCACCCCATGGGTGCCTCCAGCCGCCACTGGGAGGCCACATCCACAGGAGCCTGTTTGCCCCCGTCCCTGAGGCCGGGGTCTCATGTGTGGACAGATCAGGCTCCAGAGGCTCAGAGGGTCCTTCCAGCCTGTCCCAGTGGCGGCCCAAACCTGTGTCCCAGGGCTCCTGGCCATGTCACCCCACCCTGGCCTCCAGGACACGGGGCCTGTGTGTGGCCCAGGTCTCTCTGTGAGGGCAACAGGTCTCACTGAGGCTTATAACACTGCACAGACAGCCACTGTCCCAGGCTCCAGGTGGACAGGCACCTGGGAAGGTCACTGACTGGCCACTTTGGCACCCAAGCCTCATCTGCAGTGGCCCTGTGGCTCCCCATGTCTCTGCCACTGACCAGCACACCCAGGACCCTGGTGGAGGCCACACAACTGTCCCCGTCCCCCACGTGGTCACCCCTCTGCCCCGCTCGGGGCCTCCACTCTCAGGAGCCCTCCCACCTCGGGCTGCCTCGTGGCCCTCAGGACTTCTGGGTCCACTTATTCCAGGCAGTGTGGCAGCACGGCCCAGTCTCTGCTGAGGCCAGCGTAAGCCTCGACCCCCGTGAGAGGAGGGCCTGGTGTGCCCCTGGTCCCCAGCCCCAGGGCCAGCCCTGACTGCCCAGCCCTCTGTCCCGCTCCTGCCCAGCACCGCCCGGCTGCGGCTCACCTCCCTGCAGGGCCACATGGGGACCTTCACCAGCAGCTCTGGGGTGGCCCCTGGTCTCTGGGTGTGTCAGTGTCAGGACACTGGAGGCACCAGGCAGGAGGAACCCGGACCCCCACTGTACAGGCTGCCCCCTCATGCTGTCACCGCAATGAGAGGCACACACCCGCTCAGCGCCCAGCAGGGCCTGAGCCAAGGGCTCCGAGATGCCCGGCCCCCAGCTTCTCCTGCTATCTGTGTGCCCAGGTCCCCCAGCACTCCACATGCAGTTCCCAGGCCACTCAGCGGGAAGTCCTCCTCCGCTCAGGTCCCACCTCCGCTCTGCCAGCAGCCCCCACTCCGCACTCCAGACCCTCCCAGAGCCACCAACCTGGGCTCCACAGCCCACAGGTGCCCAGTGGCCAGGGAAGGCTGGGCCAGGGCCTGGAGGGGACGGCAGCCTCTCTCCCCTCACTCTGGACCATGTCCTCCTGGTGGCTCCCACAGATAGCAGGGGGCTGTGTGGCTCTAGGGATGGATGGGAAGGCTGCTGGCCTGGGTGTCTGCTCCCAAGCCGGCGGCCTGGCAGTCAGAGAGGGCTTCCAGACCACAGGACCCCTGGACGTGTTAGAGATGCAGGGCTTCTAGCCCTTCTAGCCTGGCCACCCGGCTGACTCTATGCTGGGGACAGAGCCTCATCGGCTCTTCACAGACCTCTAGGGAACGCCCAGGCTGCTGGAGTTTCTGATCTCGCCTTGCCTGGAGGCAAGCTTGGAATATGTGGGTCTGAGAGCCCCATTCACTCTGAGGGACCCCAGGCCCAGCAACGTCAATGAGTATCTGACCACTGGAGCAGCCCAGGCCACAGGGAACAGTCAAAACCCCTCTGGGAGATGGTGCAGAGGCAGTAGTGAAGGCTGGATCCCTGCAGCTGTCCTGTGCACGTGTGCCCACCCTTCCAGAACCACAGCAGGCGAGAGCCGGAGGGAGCCAGCAACCCTGTGCCCCACCCTATCCACACTGCATGTGAGAACACAGACCCAGAAGTCAAGGTCACAGAGGGAGAGAGCGGTTGAGCAGTGATCTGAATGCAAGGCTTCCCATGCCAAATCCAGTGTCTGTCCGCTGCCTTGGTGGCTCAGCTGGGGTGAGTGTGGCCCAGGGGTGGGAGTGGGGGGCATCTGGCAATGTCCCAATGCACTTCTGGTGGTCACCATTGCAGGAGGGCTCCTGGCATCCAGACTAAGGTGGACAGACGCTGGCTCTGGGCATGTTCCTGGGAATCTGGGTCAGCCCAGGACAAGAAGCTAGTTAGCTCATGGAGGGGCACAAAGCTGGGGCAGAACCCCTGCCAGACGCCCAGCAGGGAACAGAGAGGTGCTCCCTGCATGCAGGCCTCACCCACTGCCTCCTCCACCCCCAGGGAGCAGGGGCCCAGTGCTGCTGGCCAAAGTGGGCTGCGCCTGCCCCAGGAAGCAGCTGGATGGCCAGGAAGCCACGGCCTCCTGCCTGCCCTGCCCAGCACAAGGCTCTCCCACCCAAGGCTCTGAGCAGGCAGGATCACATATTCAACCTTGAGAAATTAGGCGGCCCCTTCCAGCCCCACCCCCCTTTGCCAGCGAGCCCTGATTCAGAGAGTGGTTCATATTTAATAACGCAATTGATATTCCACTCTCAACATAAACTATTGTAAAGGCGCTCTAATGTAAAAATGCATCTGGCTGGTCAACAGTTTATCTTCTGGATCTGCATCTGAGTCCCTGGGCCTCCCTGACTTATGGCTGTACCACTGTCTAATGAATAAAAAGGTGTAAATTATAGGCCCAGCTCTAATGCTTATCATAAAATTAGACGATAGTTGCAAAAGCCACATTCTCCTGCCCACAGTGCAGCCACAGCTGGCCATAAATAAAGTGTATTTAATGTACCCCAGGGCTGTGCAGACCCGGGAGCAGTGTGCTGCGGTGCAGCCTTCCATGAGTCCTCCGCAAGTTCAATGAAGTGATAACAGATCCATCACGTGAATTTATCTTAACTGTCTCCTGGCGAAGCCATGGCCTCCACACCGTAAATAGCCCACAATCGCTCCAGCAGGCCAGCCTGCCAATAAAACTGTCACTGCCAGGCTGGCAGCAAGCACCTTCAGGACAGGGGACAAGCTGTTAGGCTCCGGAGGCCATGGGGCTGCACCTGCCGCGGGTCCATCACCTGAGCTTAGGGATCCTCCTCCCCAGAGGGCAGCTCTGGGTCCAGGTCAGCAGGGCTGCTCAGGCCCCGGCTGGTGGGGAGCAGGGCGAGGAGGTGGCCATCATCTTGGCTGGGGGTCTGTGGGGGCTCTAGGGAACCTGCTTGGCAGCCCTGCTCCTGGGGATGGGGACCCTTCGGAACCTCAGGATACATGCACTCTGTACCAGGAGAGCCATCGGTCACAGCATCCTGCTCAGCACTTTCTGCCCCAGATCCTCTGCAGACATGAAGACCCTCTCCCTCCTCAGGGACCCAGACAGAAACTGGCAGGCTGCCATCTGTGCCTGACTAGTCCCTGCAGCCTCTCCCTTCTCAGAAGCCCTGGCACGCGCTCTGCAAATCGGGCTGAGACCAAGAAGCGGGGTGAGGTCCTCATCCCAGGAGGCGGCACACGCAGAGAGGAAGACAGGGCACTCCTGGGGCGGGGCCCTCCTGATGTGAAGGCAGAGAACTGGCCACCACCACGGGGATGCCCAGGTGGGAGACAGGCTGCTCCCCACACGGCAGGCAGCCACCGTGGTTCCGGAGGAGACATGTGTCCTGCATCACGCAGGCAAAGGGTTGGGGAGGCGTGGGGACCACTGGGACCGGGGGTGCCTTCGGCCTGCCATCCACAGGTGTGACTAGTGACTTATGATTACAGATGGCGCTCCAACCTCAAAGGGGAGGTGGCCGCTGTCCTTGGGAATGATGGTGACATCAACCTACAGTCTAGGGAACCTCATGCTCCTCAGGGCCCTGGGACGGCTCTCCCTCTTCCTGCCGAAGCCCCTCACCTCCCACCTCTTCAGTCCCAGGCTGCTTGTGGAGATTCAGTGCACAGGTCTCCACTGGCTTCTCCACTTTCTAGTCCTAGGCTGAGCAGAGAGGACTGAGCACGGGGAACGTCCCAGCTCTCCCCATACCTGATCTCCCAATTTCAAGGCTAGAATGTGTGTCATCGCTGCCTGGAGACATTCCACAGGTCTACAAGATGGGGGGCTTGGGGAATGGGTTCCCTGTGGAGCAAGAGTGACAGACACCATTTTCTGAGCAGGTGGGTGCCAGGTGCCAGGCTGGGTCCTGTATTTAGCACCTCACAGGGTCCTGGTTGTGACTTCCCTGTGTAGGGGTCAGGGTTTCCATTCCACAGACAAAGAAACTGAGGCTGAGGTGAGGTAGGTGTGGACTTGTGGAAAGTCTCCTGGCTAGTCAGGGGCAGAACCGGGCCACAGCCCAGGTCTCCCAACTCCTGCACCCACACATCTCCTGGACCCTCATCACCTGTTCATCCCAGACATCCTGGCACAATCCCAACTTGGCTTCTGGAAGGTCCTTTCAGTCCACATTCTGGATGCCTGGACTCTCTGCCCTCCCCTCCCCTCAGCCTGGCCTCTGCCCTCCCCTCTGCTCCAGGTGAATTC